>JANHGN010009671.1:92935-113358 GCA_024605025.1 Megaceryle maxima
TATGTGGGCGAAATTCTTCCACCTTCTGAAAGAATATTTCTGAATTTTGACGTGTTTTCTCTCTTTTTTTTTTTTTTTTTTTTTTCTGAAATACACTGCTAACTAATGAAAGATTTATGATTCTACTAATTATAAGTAACACAAAAATGGTCCAAAATATAGATGTCATTTCGAACATGCCAAAGTTTTATTGTTTTAAGGTGAAGGGGGTGAGTCGATTTTGGAAGCAGGAGACAGTATAACATTAACCAGGGGGAATTGTTTAACCAGGAGGATCCTCATATACATTATCTGGTTTAAAACAAAAGAAGAAAAAATCATGTAAGTTGTAATTATGCAACAGAACTCATTGACTCTTCTGCAAACCCTGACCCTGTATTCACATAAATCATGCACTTTGGGTATGGAAAAGATGTTTTCACATGTGTATTTACCCAGGAAAATATCTGAGCCATTAAGACCATTGCTATTAAGAAAACTGAAGAACTAGTATCAAGAATTTTCATTGCATTATATTCTTAAGGACAGAACTGGTTATGATAATTGAATATGATGTTTGATTAATGGATATAAGACTATGATTCCTTCATACACAGAGATTCAGATGAATTAAACACATCAGCTTATAAAACTGTAACCATAGACAATGTGGGGAAGAGAAAGCAATGGGTGCATAACCATTCTGATCCCTAAACACTCATGTGATAAATGGCCTGGAAGAGAGACATCTGCATGGTCATACCACTGTTAATCTCTGTGGCTACCAAAGGTAGCTGTGCATGCATGGAACTTATGATATACCCAAGCACAAACTGCATTTTATTATCCATAAAGAAGCATCACTTTGGGTGGGTCAAATCTTTCTCATCACTTCCTCATCTGTGACACAACTTTTCATACCAAGAAAAAGATGCTACTTAGCCCATGGATTCCTTCTTTCATCTTCACAGTCAAGGTAGACTTAGGAAGCTGATATCCTGATTCTGTATGCAATGAAATACTCTTAACTTCTTCTTGACCATAATATATTTAAATTTAAGACTATCACGGACCTTTCACTGCAAAATATAGCAACATATTCAGGAAATTTTGTTATACCAGAGCAAGTGAAAAAAGGCAATTTTGGACAACCAGCTCCTATTTCAATGCTTAAATCCCGATGTATTTGTCTGTCTGTGACTGTGACATAATTTTTTATTTACAACTCCACTCCAATCTGCAGGCAGTGGAAATCATATCTCAAAAGTGGGTATTTCAACACAAGTTTCAGGTGCATGTAACACCAGTCACAATGTGACTTCAGGCAAGAAGCTGGAAATTACTTCACCATTTCTTCCACTGTAAATTATCAGGAATCATTATAAATCATCACACCTAACAATATATTGGCAAAATACAGAATATAAAGCAATACAAGCAATAAGAGAATGTGTTCTTTGAATTTATAGCACATTAACTACTTTTTAAAAAAAGAAAATAATATGTTTTTATTTTTCTTATTAAGAACAAGAGTATTCCTTCTTAAGTATGGAAAGTTGTAAAAGCAAACATTATTTTTTAAAGTTGGCTACAATCCCCACGTTTCCTAGAAACATATCTGATAGTTAAGATACAAGAAGGTTTGTATTTAACATTTCTTCTTAATTCACATGATAGCACATGATACCCACTTTGGCTTTGTTCTCAGGGTCAACAAAGCCTCTTTATCCTGTCTGATCTGACTACAGTGGGAGAAAAGGTCTCTGGCCATGAAAGGAATTTCTTTTCAAGTCAAAGAGGTGATTTCAAAGCTCCCTACACCACCTTTGCTCTCAAACATGGAGCTAAAGTAAGAAGTCAAAAGACTGCATGCTTAAACAAGATGTTAAACTTTATATAGAGAGTAGAGCATGGTTATGTGAGTCCAAGAGCATGAAGGCTATCACCAGTTCTGCAGTATGCTGGACTCCATTTTTGTCCTCCCATAATTCTGAGAATATAAAAATTAAACTGTCTTTATTAAGAATTAGAACACTTTGACAAGCACAAACACCTTAGGTGAGAAACAGTAGAAAATGAAGTTATCATAGAAATGCAGCTTGGCTGATTAAAGAGACCAGACCTCTGATGGTGTCTATTCCATCCTCCTGCTCAAAGAAGGATTTTCACCAACCTTAGATCAGGTCAGTTGTGGCTTTGTCTGGCCAGTTCTTGAAAGCCTTCAAAGATGAGAATGTCAACACGTGTCTGAGTGATCTGTCTCCATCCTCTTGGAGAAAGTATTTTTCCTGATATTTGAACAACCACTCTCCTATGTCATTAAATCATCTGCCACTACCAAGAAAAGGTGGATGGGTATAGCAAGAAGAGTTTAGCTTCCTCATATTGGTAAATGCCATTCAATTAGATACTGTTACTAGGTAACTTTTTGGCCTACTCTTTACCTGCCCCACCATACATTGACATGACTCATGTCCTGATATTTTTGAGCTGCTTGTTGTTCTGTTAAATAGTCATTTCCTCATAGCATCCACCTTCTGAAAAAGAGTCAAAATATAAGTATTAGGCCCTTCTGAAATGATAGTCATTGTCATTCTTTTCTAGTTTCAGTTGTTCAGATATATCACAGCAAAGGCAAAAGAAATACACTAGTACATTAGTAATAATGTGTACCTGGTGCTATTTGACAGACTATATAACTTGGATGCTAAGTGGTAGTGTCAAAACATCTGGAGTAGGAATGAAAATGCAAGTACCTTGCAAGTACCTTGCTTGTGCCTTGCAATGAGAGCTAAAATTCTCACCAGATCAAGGTGCATTATTGCTATACCTGCTCTGTGCAATTCAAACAGACCCCTATGTGAGGTCCACCCTTCCTCTTCATACAGGATCCAGCTCTTGTAGCAATTTCAATGGTCCAAGGCCTTGTCTTGTTTCATTTACTACCATAGAGGTAGCCTGTATGAATCTTGGAAGGTCAGTAACATCTAGATTCATCCACAAAACTTTAGATTGTTAAGGATGTAGTTTCCTCATCACTTTGAAATTCCTCTATTATCCATGGAGAGAGACAAAATGATTCTCACTTTGAAGGCCTGTCATTTGACATAGAGGAAGTCTTTGATGACTGTAATGTCATCATGCCCCTCAGCCCTAACTTGGGCATTTCTTTTTTAGCACTTAGAAAAATCTGTTCCTTGGCCTCTTCTGTCTTTTACTCCCGTGTTCCTCTCTGAAATGTCAATAGCTCACTAAAAGCTGTTACAGTCATATCATGATAGTGAATGCAAGTTATGTAAAGGGAATGAGGTCCTGACTCACATCACTGCATTGCAACTCAGAGGTTTCTAATCTAAAATGAGAAAATCCAGCCCTGTATAGCCTGAACCCAAGCAAATTACTCTTGAATAATTCATTTTTTCATAAGGAAAGTTTTTGATATGTTTTTAATTTTCGAGTATGTAATGCATCTCCCTGACATTTCTTCTGATTTATATTTCGCTTTTTCATAAAGAAATTATTACTATGAACATCAGAACAATTCATAAGTTAATCCCCCAGAGTCATAACATTTTGAACGTGGAAAGTTATCACATTTACACATTCATGGTGTCTATTTCTAATTGCGTTCACAACTTTTTTAAAAAAATATCCTTCTTTGGGGAATATGTGGGTCTGGAGAGAGAACAGAAATATTTTAATTCATTGCCATCTATATTTGATATGGTCTGTAGTAATACTAATCCAGAGTGCAAAATTAAGCTGTGATCCCCAGTCATTCAGCCTTCAGTCACTCCTACTTCGAATGAAAATCATGCTTCCGAGGAAACTTGTCCTGAATAGTTCATTTTCAGCACCCTTTTTAACATAATTTTTAGATTGTATGTTCTTTACAAAGATTGGTAAGACTCGAGCACATAAATTATGTGTCCAGCCCACCTGCACTGAGCTTGGACAGCCTGAGCAGCATGGAGAAGCACAAACTGATTTGTGAGGTTCTTACCACCACAGGGACAGTGATGTTTAAGGTCCTGAACGTACTAACAGGAGCAATGCCTATAGTATGGAGAAGACATTTTCCACAGTTTAATAACAGTCCCTGAGTTCTCCAGAGAGTTACTTTAAAAATTTTGTGCCTTGACTGCCTTCTAACCTGTAATATATATGATGAAGTCTATGGAAACAAGGGCAGGAGAGAGCTATTGAACCTGAATTACATACTGTCAGGGTCAGGATAGGGCCTCTCAGAAGCAATCTCAGCATCACAACCTGTATTCATCAGCCTTAGCATGACAGGGACCATACATGTCCTAGCAATGCCTCCAGCACACTGGTAAATGAAGGGGGTTCTCCTGTGGCTGGCAGAAAGGCCTGGCTTGTCATCACACATGGCGATTCCAACTTAAGGCTAAATAGGAATTCCTATCTGCAAGTCCAAGAGGTAGTTCAGTGCTGGTGGAGTAAGAAAAGTGTAAGGCCCATAAGAGGAGGGCCAAATGTGCAGCAGCAGAGCATCCCTCATCACTTGCCATCCCACCCACCTCCCAATATATCCTGTTTCCACCTGCTCCCAAGTAGGAGGTCCAGCAAACACATTACTCCAGACACTATTCTTCCTGAGGCATCTTGACAGGCAATGTTTTGCAACAGTTTGTCTTACTTTGGGTTTCTCAACCTCTTCTGTCTATTAACTTCATGTTGGTGGGACCAGGATGTCACTTGTGACCATACTGGCAGAAATAATTTTGGAAGGGAGAAAATGCTCTGGATCTGCAAATATGTTTTGAGGTGAAGAAAAAGGACTCTTACTCCTTAGGATGCACTGAAAGGAGCATGAGCTACTGGATTGCAGTTGTCACAGAATGTCTTCACCTCTTCCTTACACCCTCACAGAACAAATACACGTCCTGCCCACGTGGAGGACAGGACAGGGCTTGGAATCTAGACCCAGCAGGTTCAACATACTGGAGATCACCCTCCACTAGTTTGTAAACACTTCTTGATTTGCACCAAGTCATGTCATTTGGATGCTGCCTGATCCTTCTGCTGACATGGGGAAAGGAAGGAGGAGGAAGCAACATTGCAGAGAGACAGGAGGTGGGAAATAATTTGTAAAGACTATTGGAGAAAGCCAGGCAGAACTGCAACATCCTAAATGGACCTATAACCAGCTAACAAACTTTTAGATATTTAACTCCTGTTGAAATTATTTAGAAAGCTTATCTTTTCTGGGAGCCATGTCCTGGGGGTATAAAATAAAAACACATTCAGCTCCTTTGACCTCAAAGTAATTAGCTCATTTGCATTTAAACTAATAATGAAGCAGAATATTGATCTGCCTCCATCAGAACATACTTTTCAACTTCTGCAATAAGTAAGGAAAGGATTATACCCTCACAGTCCAAACTGCTCGAAAGCAATTCTTAGACTGTAAACCGAGCAAGTCATGTCCCCATGTAACCAAATAAAATGTACCCATGGAAATATAGACCATTTCCACCCATGGGCAGACAAGAGAGGCAAATTACAATTTCATGGACAGTCTTAACTTTGACATTTTTGAAGTCTTGATCACTTACTGAGTGTTCCTTGAACACAGTTGCATATGCATGAAGCTTCTCACTTTTTATTTTTCAAGCCTGAGTACTTAAGATTGCCGGATGTGTGTGCAGTGTCTGGAAACTAGATTAGTATTATCATTAGCTCATTTTCTCCATGACAAAAGAGTAGTGAGAGTTAGTTGTTTTCATTTTCCAGATGCTCCATTAATTCTGTGCTGGGGTGGTACCATCAATCACCCATTAGAACAAATGTGAAGCTACAGTCATGCGAACACTGTGTGATTTCTGAGAAGGTTTAGTTCAAGTGTGTCTGGGAAACCTCAATGTTAGCCAAGCAAATTCTTAGACACCATATTTGGTGTGACAAGTAGATATGATTTACAAGTTACATTAGCTGCAGAAGTGTACTGTGGCTTTTTGTTTTGTTTTTTTTTTTTTATTCTTGTGGAATGGAAATACCAGAACACATCTTAGAGATCAGACAGGATTTGAAATTATATCCAGTTAGCAGGAAAAGCATAAATAGCATTGGTACATCCTGTGGTTTAACATTTCCACGTTGGCAGAGCCTAAGCAGTAGCAGTAGTTGTATGAGCTGGCTTGTCTCAGTGGACAGAGCTGGAGACCCCTGTACCACCCCCACAAGTCATGTAGATGTGCACATAAATTATACCCACTGCACAGCAGAATAGCAAGCTGGTGAACCTGTCACACGCATGTTTTAGCCAGCATATGTCCAATATGTTCTTTTGTACTGGGAGAATGGACAGCACCTGTATCCTGGACTGAGCACATATTTTATGAAAAATAACAGAGTTGCTCAATTAATTTTCCCTTTCTGCTCAGAAATTATGAAGGTAAAAAAAAAAAAGAGGAAAAAAATTTTAAAAATTAAAATAAACTAAATAAACTATAACCCCTAGACACATCTGTTATTTGGCTTTGTCTGAAAATTTTGGTGTTTGACAGACTGACTGATAATATGCAAAATTTACATGGTGTTGCTAAGAGGAAGCAGGTGAGGTGAGATGTTGCGTTTGCAAGGACTAACATCTGCTATTGAGTGGCTTCAGTAAAGTCACCTCATTGTTCTGTGCCTCAGTTTCCTCTACTGTTGAAGGACATGACTCAAAGCTGATCTGTTCATTCTACTTTTTGAAGTATTGTTGCAGTTCCATCTCCTCTTCACTAATCACATTACAACTCAAGATTTTTCACATGATGAGATAGAACGTCCAAGATCTCTGAAGAGGTTTCTCTAACAGCAAGAAATCTAAGTTTTCCTATAGCAAAACCTTGAGCTCATAAGAAAATAGCACTCCATGCTTGAGTGATTTCTTTAGAATGATCAGAGAAACCTTCAGGGCCTTCATAGTGCACAATAGTCCTCATCACTTTTATTTATGGACATTAAAAGTTTGGGTCATAAAAGATGTTGATGGGAAGACTCGTATTATTTCCCCTTTATTCTTCAGACCAAACCAGCCTGTACTGAGAGGCACAGTGGCACTGGAAAGATGTCATGTAATGGAAATATGTCATGAAAAGATGATAAATGCATGTAATTAACTTCAGGAATACACACTTGAGATTATGTCAATCTACAGATAAAGGCATCAGAGAGCTCAGGTTCAAATGTACCCTTGTGTTTAGCCTCACCCTGTACTATTTCAAACTTCATGAGGATGCCAAATGTAAATTTAATTCCAAATGTGCACAGAATATAAATGTAAAAAAGACCTGCTTTGAGAGTATAATATTATTTCTCACAGTTAAAAGCCTGTGTCTGTATTTCCCCTCTTTTCAGGAAATCAGATTTATGTTTAACTTTACCCACATGCTGAAGACCTACTGTATAGTTTATACCTATATATTTTGTCAGATGGCACCCTAGAGAAGGCTGGTCTGTCTGGGGGGCAAGCAGAACTGTGTTCAGTACATCCTCCCTCTAGGAGAGAAACCTCTTTTCTCTTCCAGTTAAAATCTATGTCTAAATGTGCCTTTCTCATATGTGGCACGTCCATTAAGCTGACAAATGATAAAAGTGTAAATAGATGGATTCTGCTGCAAGCTCAGCAACAAGAGAGATTTGTTCATTTCCCCAGCCTGAGCAAAATTATGTTTTGCAAGATCCTCGCTACCATTTTCCCCAGTTTGGTTTTCTTAAGACCAGCCTAACTCTAGCCTTTCTAAGATGATATTTGCTAATCTGAAATCAATAGAACATCCTACTGAAGAGTGATGGCATTTCTGCACAAGTTTCAGCCTTTTGGCTTTTTCAAAGCATTAGAAAAATGAGCTGTCCACAAAGAAAATATGGAGAAATGGAGAAATGTTTCAAGCTGTGAACACAAGTCAGGACAAAGCCATTGGGACCTCCGAGTGTAAACAACAGTTTTGATGCCCAGTTAGACAGAGGTGAAGTATGAAACTCCTGGTGTCAGAGGCAGAGGTGACAGCACTCAGAGTTCCCTTTGAAGTCAGTGAGACTTGTTGCTACTCCCTGAGTGCGAAGCAGTCAGAATATCAGTTCCAGTAATATAAAAGTTCATCCATCTGTCATGTCGAACCAAACTTTACTTTGCAACTGTCCAACCAGCCTTCTTGTGTCAGATGAGTGAATTAAGTAATAAACCAGACTGATTGGCAGACTAATTTTCAATGTAACAGCAAAGGCTAAGTGTGCTCCCCCATGATATTAAAGGCCATTTTTTTTCTCTGTTTTTTTTTTTTTCATGCAAGAGAGATCTTTTTATATCTAAACCAATTGATCAGTCATAGTTCAAATTGCCCTTTCACAGTAGAGCTGTCTAATCAGATCCTAGGCCAGAGTAAAACCCTTTATGCTACTTAACATATATACAACACAGGAAAGAGTGGCTTTTTGAGAACAGTTTTGAGATACTTCTGGTGGCAGAAAATGAGTGTGAGTACTACAGGACATGCTGCTTATCCACCACCACAAAGGCCTTTTGAGGGCCAGTTCCACCAGGCTACTTCAGAATTGTCATTTTGGTTCAGGACTATCTGGACAAGACTATCTCTTTTCCCCATAATCAGTTGATTCATTTGCCCTTTCTTTTTATTGTCCAGGAAGGAAAAGTGAAGTTTTACCAGGTGACACAAAAATACAGGTAAAGCCTCTGCTATTAAAATCTTATAATTAATTTGACACTACAAAAACAGGGAAAAGGAATGTACACCTAGCCCTATGGGACACAGATCAAATGATGCAGGCGATAATACTGTTTGTAGCATTCCTGTCACATTTATGGCAATAAGCATTAATGTCCAAATTAGGACTATGACTTCATTTTGTGATCGAGCCGAACAGGCAGGGATATAGAAAACTTCCTCTGTAATACAGAAATCTCTGAAGTAATAACAAGAAACACAGAAAAAAAAGAGAGACCATGCACATTTCTGGTAATATAAATGTTCACTTTTACAGCAACTACTTTGCAAACGTAGAGAGAATAATTGTTTCCATTTTTTAACAGCAGCTCTTATAGTCAATGTTGGTTTTGTGGGTATTTTTGTAAGCAGTACATTGCTAACCACAGAAACACATTTATTCAGCACTTGCTGTGCTTGCAGTACTTTTATAGTACTTCAGAATTCCAAAATACCATATCTATACCAGTAAAATTTCCTAGCCAAGCTCCTTGCTCTGCCCCAAGATCTAGCAATAGAGCGTAGCTTAATTGCACACTATTAGACTCTCTGCCTCTACCATACACAGTGGTCCCAGCCATATCATCTATAGGGAATATTCCTTGGCCCTTGTTATCTTCCAAAGTGTGCCTGGACATTGTGACTGTGCTAAAGAAATTTAGTAGTATAGATAATGACACACTGGAGCTTGCACTCAGTATTTTTCCCTCTTTAGTTACTGCTGTAGACATAACTCAGTGAACCTTCTAAGCTTACCCTGAGGGTTAATTTGGGTAAATGACCTTTCTCCATGTGCAGCTCCATTCTTAATTTAGAAGACAAAGAGTTTAATAGTATTAACATGGCCAAACTGGTCTAAGAGCAGACAACAGAGGACATGGTACTGTCACATTTTGAAAATGTAGCCTGGGAGCAGTGGAGAAGGGTCTTGGAGTAAGCTGCACTCCTGAAACTTTTGGCCATGGGGCTGGCATTGGAGCAGAAAATCACACATTTTACTTTCTTCTGTTTTCTTTCCATGGGCTAGGTATTTACATGGTAAAATTTTACAACAGTTAAATAAATGCCACCTTATTAAAGGAGGTATTAGAAGTGCATCAAGTGTAGGTAGCATTTAATCTTGCAACACAAGGACTACCTTCTTGGTATCTTTAAACTTTTCTTTCTACAAGTTTCACACAGTTTTGTTGCAAACTCAAAGTCTAAACTAGTAAAATATTCAATCAAAGTGAAGGTTAATAGTTAATGCTCTGGCAGGCCTCTACATATTATTTTCTTCTTCTACAGCCCGTCCATAATGTAACGTCTGAGGCCAAGTTGAGGTACAACAAGGCCAAGTGCTGGGTCCTGCATTTCAGTCACAACAACCCCAGGCAACATTACAAGCTTGGGGATGAGTGGCTGGAAAGCTGCCCGGCAGAAAAGGACCTGATGGTGCTGGTGGACAGACAGCTTAATATGAGTCAGCAGTGTGCCCAGGTAGCCAAGAAGGCCAGCAGGATCCTGGCTTGTATCAGGAATAGTGTGATCAGCAGGAGAAGGGAAGTTATCATGCCCTTGTACTTGGCACTTGTGAGGCCGCATCTCAAATACTATGTTCAGTTCTGGGCCCCCCATTATAGGAAAGACATTGAGATGCTGGAACGTGTCCAGAGGAGAGCTACCAAGCTCATGAGTGGTTTGGAGAACAAGTCATATGAGGAGAGGCTGAGGGAGCTGGGTATGTTTAGTTTGGAGAAGAGGAGGCTGAGGGGGGACCTCATTGCCCTCTATAACTACCTGAAAGGAGGTTGTAGAGAGGTGGGTGTTAGCCTCTTCTCCTTAGTAACTACTGACAGAACCAGAGGAAATGGTCTGAAGTTGCATCAGGGGAGGTTTAGGTTAGATATTAGGAAGAAATTCTTTACAGAAAGAGTGGAGAGGCACTGGAACAGCCTGCCCGGGGAGGTGGTTGAGTCACCGTCCGTGGGTAAGAAACAGGTAGACCTGGTGCTTCAGGACATGCTCTAGTGGCAGGCATGTAGGGTGTTATTATTTGATTTTGAAGTCATGTTTGATCAGGGTATTTAGGTTTTTTTTGTTATGGGTATGGTTGGACTCAGTGATCTACGAGGTCATTTCCAACCATGAATATTCTGTAATTCTGTCTAGTACTGACTCAGCAGATCCAATGCAAACCACCCTGTGCAGCTCTTACTGAGGCAGAGTAAGCCTCTGGAGTGGTGCTTTCTGTGCATATGGTTGGCATTAACTTAGGAGGTGACTGCTATGGTTTGTCATGCTGTAATAACCTAGTTAACTAGAGAAACAAGGGCAGCCCAGACAGCTATCCTGATTTTAATGGGCACTGAGTTACAATGAGATTTTACATGATCTAGAAAGACAAGCATAAGGTTGATGAATCAGGAGCAACTGCATTAACTATGAAGCAACTCCAATGAGAGTTAAAAGTCTGATCTTTGCCTTTCAATGATTTTTTTTGTCCATGATTGAGTGGTAATAAGTTCACATCCCAATTACCTCACTATGGCATTGCTCTCAAAAGGCAAAGGTAAATCTTCTTCATGATAATTAAGCTTTCTGATGATAATTAAGCTTTATGCATATATTTATATATGGAAATCAATATTTACATAAACAAGGAAAGTGGAGATTGGTCTAGACATTATTGGTACCTATTTGTTATTCTTTATTCAAGTCAGAAAAATATTCTATTGCTATGTTTATAAACACCAGCCCATATTTTCTTCTTTCTTTCATGTTTTGATGCCAGTCACATTAAGTCACTCTCTGCTAAATTTTAGATCATCTGTATCTCTTACCCTCTACTAAACTTTCTCCTCAGTAATGCATATTTATGAGTATGAGATAAATAAGCAGAATGGCTAAAAATGGAGCTCTGTCCTCCACTTTTACCATGTCCCTTAATTCGGGGATCAATGCATTATTAACCAGTTTATTGCTAAAGATGTGTGGTATTCATTTATCTTTTATCAGATATGTCACCCGCAGAGGCACACAAATTTACTGTATCCTTCAGGTACTAATTATGCCCTACACTTAAAAAAAGTTCCAACAAATGTGGGGTTTTTCATCAGAATCTCAAAGAAAAGGTAACCTTTTTATTTCCTCTGACTCAGTGAAAATTTTGTTATAATCTTGAAATACTGTCTTGGTGGAATTTATCCAGATTATGAGGACCTTCACTGACTTTCTACCGTTGTGCCCAATCCACTGATGTGCCCAACCACAATAGGAGTGGCAGATGATAAGGGAGAATCAGCTTCTAATGCTTTTCTCTCATAGAAGTCATAGGAGGTCCCTGAGCTTGAAGCATTGAGAATTCAGAAAATATTCTCAAGTCCCATTGTTTGTTTCCTCTGCTGTTATCCCATGGTGGAGGCACAGCACAAGGTAAGAATGACCTCTGGGTCAGATTCCTGAGAGGTTTGCCTTCCTTTTCTCAGTGCTAAGCACAAAAGGGACATTTGTGTCCCTTATGTATTTGTTACACCAAAAGGAGCAAGTAAAAAAAATCACTGCTTAGGACTGGGATGCTCACACAGGAATAAGCTGGAAAGACCAGCAAGGGCAGGTTGCATTGCTATTCTCTGTTTCTCTAGGATCCCTGGGAGCCAGAAATGTTGGGGTATGATTTACAGCTATCCTGAAGAAATGAATGTCAGGTCCAGAGAGTTGGTCTTTTCAAAGATCCTGTGAGCCTGACTGCCTATCTACAGTTTATCACTCCTGTCAAAAGGATGTAGCTTTTGGAGAAAGGTGAAGCTTGCTACTGTGACACCAACACATTGCAGAAAACAGATGAGACAGCTGCACTGTGAGATTAAAAGAAAAGCAGATCCTTTCATCTCTGATGTTCTTCTCTACTTTGAAACCACAGAGAGAGTGTGCGTATTTTTTTTTTTTCTTATTTTCCTTTGAGGTATTTCCTTTCTGGTTTTTTTCCTGCTTCACTTTCATTGCAAAGGCGATGCAAATAGGTTTGTAAATATGACAGAATTGTTTCATAATCATCACAAAGTCCAGGTGCTTGTGCTGGTAGAAACTGGCACAGCGAGATACATCTGTGCCCTTTTGGCTATATTTACCAGACCTCAAAGATCATCCGTCTGATGGGTAATGTCAAGACAAAAGGTTTGAATGCACATCCTCCAAAAACCAAGCTTATAACTTTTTGATCAGCTTCCAGTGTTGTGAACTTATTTTATTTACCTGAAAATCATGGTCATGTAACTCAGCAAACTTGGCTACATTCTAGCAGCTGCATGGAATAAAATATCAAACAATGCACCAAGGTACTATTTTCCTTTACTATTGTATCAGAGTAACTTAAACAGCACCTTCTTTTTTTTTTTTTTTTTTTTTCTCTTTCTTCTCTTTTTTTTTTTTTGTTTGTTTGTTTGTTTGTTTTGGGGGGGAGGGGGGTTGTCTTTATTGTCATTATGGAAGCCACTGACACACCTAGTGCAACTAAATTATTGCTAAAATTAAGGTTCTCAGAGAAATGTCTCTTGCCATCCAGCATGTCTAGATGAAGTTTTCACTTCTAACTGTGGGACTGTTCTTTGTGTCTTTTTTTTACTGTAGGACCAGTGGAAAAGATAAACCTATGCAGAAATGGCACAGGAGAGAAGAAATACCTTTAAAATCTGTGCACACACATTTTCTGAGCCTTCATGTATGAAAGTGACCCGAGACAAGAATTAGTCATGGTGACTCAACTAATAGGTGTCCATAAATTCAAATTCCATAGATCTTCTTGAATTCATCCTTTTTCTCCCATTCGGGTATTCATAAACCCTAGCAAAACAGGAGTCTGGCACAATCATCCTCCTTGTATCTGCAGCATATTGGGGCATAGCCAAGGCCCTCTGAAAAATGCTAGGCCCTCTAAAAAATGCTTGTCCCTCTGAATGGAGTCCAATGTGCATTAATGCAAGGGACAAGCAGGATTTCAGAATGTTCTTGTTTGGGATGATGGCACCAGAGAAGGATAACAGTACCCAGGCTGCCAGACTGCAAGTATGGTGGCTGCAGAGTGTGAGCAGAGATGTCAGCCTATGAAACACAGGCTGTGAGGACAAGGCAGCCTGCCTCAGCATCTCAGGGACCTACACCTGACTTGCATTCAGCTGCCACATCTGTATATTAACTACTCTGACATAGGCATCTTTCCCTGACCAGAGAACAGTGGGCATGGGTGTCTTCAGCATCTGTAAACTCTCTGGTGGTTTTCTCCCATTCAATACAACTTCATCCGTTCTTTTCTCTGCTGCTGTCACAATAGACAATTTCCCCGTAAATATGATTCAAGTTGCTTAAATTGTGTTCTTCAAAGCCTCTTCCAGAAAACATTGTGCTAAAATGAAGGCTAGTGGTTAAAAAAATGAGCTAATTTTTTTGGCCACCTCCAGTCAGGTTATCTCCCCTTATTAAAGTCTCTATCTGCACACTATGGGAGACAAAGACCACTTCAGAGACCTCTGTGTACATGCTTTTGCAACAAAGTGGGTGGGAAACATGGCATGTACCCACACCCTACATGTGTTTTGTTCACAATCTTGACTATGAGCATGGTGGTAAGTAGGCACTGAGTTTACACGGTATGGTGACCAGGAAGAGCCAGAAGCAGGTGGCTTGTGGCCAAAACTGTAGCTCATCCATCCCTCCTTAAGGTACAGTATGTGCACAGGCTCCTACTCTCTGGAAAGTTCTCTAATTTGGCTTAGACACACTTTGTCTCAAGCTTGTGTGTCATGTGAGTGAAACGAGAGGGTAGACTCAAGAAGACTCAACTGTCCAAGACAGCTACCACTGAAAATAAAGCACCTGTCCCAACCCCTACTTTCCACTTTTGCTGTCTATTCATGGACTGTCCTCAGCTGAGGGAATGCTTCCAATGAGGATACGTTTGTTTACTTTGCTACCTACTCATCTGTAACAGCAAATATTTGCTACCGCCCAGGCTTGCACCGCACAGCTGGTTCTGCAGTGTGCTTGCAAAGGCAGTCGATCTGCACGCGGCCATCAATAGACAAACAAACTGCCAAGTGCAAACGGAGGGCAGGCAGGAGAAACTGTATTTACATAATTAAGTACACCACTTAATGAATTCCCACTAGACCATGGTGTGGAAGGGTGATTATGAGGAGGGCTGGGGAACAATGTGCTTCAGACTCCAATGGGGATTCAACAAAGGGCCAGCAATTAACGTTTGGTAGCTGACTTACTGCCAGCTTGTTTTAAACTGAGTAATGATGTCTGTTTATGTAGACTTCAGGATTTTTAATGATCTTCGATATGAATGCTCATCCAATCCAGTCCAATCCTAGCTTCTAAAATTAATATCTTAAAAGAATTAAAAAAAAAAAAAAAGAAAAAGAAAAAAAAGGGAGGGGGGGATGGGGAAAGATATGTTATTTTCAAAGCAAAGGTTTGAGAATTGGAGGGAATCTACACTTTCCCTTTTCTTCAGAAAGGTGTGTCAGGTCATGAAGGGTGTGGAGAACTGTTTTGAAGATGTTATCATAGTTCCCGTTAATAGAACTGTTTTGAAGGTGTCATCATAGTGCTTGTTAATCTCTGAAGGTCATCAGACAAAAGGAACAAAGCATTTGTTTCCAAAAATAATAAACCACAAGATACCTGGGACATTGGCATCGAGGGGAGCTTTATCATATGATTCTTCACATACAGTCCATGAAGAACACCACACCATGAGTACTGGCAACTGGATTTAAAAATTCAGTGATTTTTTAATAAGAAGCAGTGATTTCTTCTATGGCGGAAATCGCAGAACAGCCATTTCAAGCCCATACGTTTATTTCTAAATAGGCATTAAAATACAGTTTGCTAGGAGCAAAGCTCAGTTTGCCTGAAGTTATCAGCAAATGTTCCTACAGTGGATCTTATCATGACAGACACGGATTTGATGCCATCTAAAATGCCCAACACACTTCACAGGGACCACCGATTAGATGATGCTTACATTAATAAGGCCAGCCTGATTCAAAGCTTGTCATACTAAGAAATAAACTGTCATTGAATAAACCTCAAATAATATTTTTCTTCCCTGGATCTACTAAACAAAATGGAAAAAGACAGAAACAGAATATTTCAGCTCACAGCAGGACAGGTTGAGAAGTCTTTTTAGCACCAGACTTTTAAACAACAGAAAGTGATTTATTATCTCCAGCAAACAACAGATTCCCTTTCTCTATCAAATTGTATTATCTTCCTGTCACTAAAGGATGTCTCCCAGCCCCAATGAGTGGAGGCTCTGTCAATATACATATACCCTTCTCAATGTACGCATTTTTTAAACCACTTTGCCAGAAAGTGAAAGGAAATCCTGAGCTCCCAGGGGAAATGTAGAAGCCAAAGCCTCAGTGAATTCCTTAAAATCAACATGTAACACTGAACAACTGCAAAGTACCCATGTTTTGAAGCTCGGGGTGCAAACACTATGGCTCTTCCCATATCTGAGTATCCAGACTAAACTTTAGTGGATCATTAATGTGTACTCTTAAAAAGTCATGAAAGCACAGCTTCCAGTCATAGATACTGGATTTCAGTTGATGAAGCCATTTAGACAGGAACTGATGCTTCTCAGAATATTGTTTTCTTCAACTAATAAAGGACATTATAATTTATTAGATTCCTATGAGGTGATTGCAAGGAACAATTAACTCTGATGGTATTACTGCTTTAGTGACAACCCTTGAATTGTCAAAAGCACTTATGATACCTGACACAAAGTTACACCAGCTACTCATTATGTAAAACTTACATCCAAAACCTGAGACTGAAATTGAATGAGGACTTATAAATAATGTATCAATAAGGTAAATTATGCAAGAAATCGTTCCAGAAAGTGTCTGAATTCATCAAAAAATTAGATAACAAGGAGGTCTTTTTTTAAACTAACTCAAATAAGCAAATTGAAATGGGATTTCTTCAAGAATTTCCTCAGCGCTTTCTCAGCAGCTAATTGGGGTTCTTGGGCAATTTCTTTAAAACCAGGACTTGCAAAGTCTATCATAAACCCAGCAAATCCTTGTTTCATTTTCTCTCATTTTAAGGCACTTTTTTGCTTCTTTGGCAGCTGGGCCAGCTAGCATTTCAGGGGCATCGATCTTTCCTCCATTCTCCCATTCTGCATTGAGGAGATTGCATAGGAAGCATGAAAGCATCTCCAGAGCACCACAGTCCTAATGAGCACAAGGTTGGAGGCTCATGCATTAGCCTCTGTGCCTCTTGATCTCCACCATGGTGGGCAGAAACCCAGGGGGACAGTGCAGATTGCCATGTTGAGGGTCTTAATGACCCTCTTGGTTCTAGCATCAGGTATCATTACATTACCATTACACAGGATCTCACCTCTAAAAGCCTTTTTAGAGAGATTTAAGCATCTTCTAAGTTCATAACCTTGTCTCCCTTTTGCATTTAGAGAGAGCAATCATTCCTGCTGCTCTTTATTAGAGGAGAAATTCAGTACCTATCTCTGCAAACCATTCTGCACTCTTAGCTCATATGCCTTTTCAAGTTAGACCATTTAAAGTCCTCAGTAAAGATTATTTCCAGGTCTCAATGAATATATTTCATTAAAACATTTAAATTACTTCTGGAAAACAAATACAGCTACTACAGTCCCAAAGAGCTGGTTACAGAGGTTGGAGGTTCAGGTATCTTTCTCTTTAGTCTACTGCCAGAAAGACTCTGGTTGACAGTTGACACTGAAAGACATCTGTCCTAAATTAAAAGTAGCTACCCAAATCCTTTGGCAAGTCAGTGCAGTAATATCCCACATATTCCTGTAAGTCCCAAAGATTTAAGTGAGGGATGATGCATGATGACAGGAGGACTGGTACCTCCGCTTCTGATTGCTCTCCTGTGGGAATTAAATTTCCAAAGCTTTCCAGTCACTCCAAGGTCACTCTGGATGCTAGGCAGTCTTTAAGAGAAAAGGGTGAACTTTGACCAGAGTATAGACTAATAGAATTATTATTATGTTTAGGGATAGACAAGCAGATTCACACAGTTACTTGTAAGGAAAGGTTTAGATCCTCTGTGCCATCCCAGACATCTATTTTAGGATGAAAGAAATCATTCTATGGAGAAATGTATTACTCTGTACCGATTCTACAGAGTCCAAGGTGATTAGCTCAAACTTAGACAATGAGTAAGACCTGGTGAGGTGAACCCAGTACAAGAGGACTGTTCCTCATGTGACTGATGGCTGACGGTGATGAAAAAAAAAATCATATTTTGGCCCAACATCTGATTTTGGTAGCCTGCAGCTGGTATGCAAGGTAGTTTCTTCCTAAATATTGAAGTGGTAAGGTGTTGTCATAGGTTTGGTATTATAAATGAATGGCTGAGCTGAGCTAGTATCATATAATCATATTTCTTCCATGACATACAGTGCTCTCAGCTGTATGCATTGACATTATTAAAGCTACTAATATAATGGATAGCAACAGGGGATACGATTGTGCTAAATGGCCTGTAGTCATTGTATCACTGAATTGAGCTAATAATCATCACACTATGCCACAATATCTTGGAAGAACCTCTTCCCAGCTTACCTAATACTATAAAAATGAGATTCTTATGCTTATTGAAGGCAGGTTTCTCCTCACCCATGTATTTTATTTGGGTGGGACTGATGTTCTGACTCATTATTTCCACCTCTGGAAGCCTTCAGCATGATCTAACAAGCAATGCAGTGCAATCAAAGTCCATCGTATATCTTTTGGGAATAAGTATCTGCAGCTATTATAAAAGTAGTGTCAAACAAAATCTAAACTCTAAATTTTTTCTCAAACTTAGCTCATGCAATATAACTTGGATGACATTAGTACAGTCACACCTGACTAACAACACCAAAAACAAGTGAAGAAACAGACGTCATACATAAAGAATCAATTTTTTTTTTTTTATCTTTATTATAAATTTCATTTAATATATCTGGAAAGCATCACTGATTCATAAGACTGAGACCAGCCTTTGTTTCTCAGATCTGTTTAAACTTCAGCAGAGGGGACTCAGAAGTTTATTCCAGAATTATTCTTTGCAAAATTGGGATTTTCTAGATTTTCTCTGCAACAGACATCTGAAAATGTTGTGTTCTGTGACTCCGTTGCAAGGTGTTTTTCAGAAATACATTGCACTCATTTGTAAAAATGCACTGTATATTTTACTGAAAGCAGGTTGCCCTACATAGAAATTTATGGTCTGATGAGGATTTCTTTTATGTAAGAAAATTTGGAAGCAAGTCATCAGAATTGCTTCCAGTGTATGAACTCCACAGGTCTGAGTATCAGTTTGTTTTGCAACAGAAAAACTGCCAGTATGCTGAGTTTAACCACTTTTTTTTTTCTTTCTTTTTACCAGAGCACCTTTTAACTTTGGCCATGTTTTTCTCAAGAAACTTTAAACAGAAATGGTAAGAATTTTCCTGATTTAAAAGCCTCATATAGCCTTGGTCTGAGAAGAGATTCATACAAGTGAAGACCCAGCCTCTAGCTCAGTTTCCTGTCTTTTTGCACAGCCTAGGACATGTTCAGTGTTGGTATTGATGCCTCTGTCAGCTATGTTACCTAAACTGATTAACCCACTGTTGTTCACAGAGGTGTATATGTTTTCCAGCCATTTCCACCCACTGTTCCTCAGTCTTAGCATTGTTCTCTAGTTAATTCTCTTTGCAGCAAAAATTACTCAGGAACATGAGCCATGGATGCCAAAAGGATGTGGAGTTTCATCTTTTGTGTCTGCATAGCAATGGAGCAATGTTTTGAATCTGAACTTGACGATCTTGAATCTGAACTTGGCAACCTTGAATGTGTGTAGAGAGCAGATGCAGATATCTGAGCCAATCTAAGCCTATTCTCCCAGGTAACTAGTGATAGGACAAGAGGAAATGGGCTTAAGTTGCATCAGGGAGAGGTTTAGGCTTGATGTTAGGAAAAATTTCTTTATTGAGAGAGTGGTGAGGTCTTGGAACAGACTGCCCAGGGAGGTGGTGGAGTCACCATCCCTGGAGGTGTTCAAAAAAAGTCTAGTTGTGACTCTTCAGGACATGGTTTAGTGGTCATGATTACGATTAGTAGATGGTTGGTCTTGATGATCTTTAAGGTCGTTTCCAACCTTAATGATTCCATGATTCTAATGGCTTAAGTGCAGAGCAAATCCACAGGAAGGTGATTCCACTATGGTTTTACTGCACTGTATAGATATGACAGTATTTAGTTTTCCCTTTAGCCCTATTTTATCATTATTTCCTCTTTTCTGCAAGAAAAAAAATCTTTGTTGCTGAAGGCAAACAAATAAAATGATTGCAGCTGTGTTTTCAAACTGCAAGTCTAGCACAAGCAACTCCCATGGGACTTAGTTGTCCACTGTAAATATTAATTGATTAATCCAGATGCGAGTAGCTAAAATAAAAATTATGCAATTGCTTCTCCAATTCTGTTGTTGAGGTCAGTAAAGCCAACTTGTCATACATAGATGCATTTTTAAAAATAAAACCATGAAAAATTACCATATAAAAAGGTATTTCCCAGAAAAACAGAGAGTCTTAATGCAGGTTAACTGACCAAACCCCCCCACCCCATTTCTTTAGGTATTGCAAATAAAAAAAAAAAAAAAAAAAAAAAAAAAACCATAAAGAACTTCAGCTCATCCATG
>JANHGN010009672.1:0-58909 GCA_024605025.1 Megaceryle maxima
TTTTCATAAAACACCAACACCTTGCAAATGAACACTATTCCACCCAAAATATTTAATATCTAAATCAAAAAAAAAACATTAAAAAAACAAAAAAAAAAAAAAAAAAAAAAAAAGGGCAAAAAAAAAAAAGGCAAAAAAAAAAACCAAACCACAAACCCACAAGCAAACAAACAAAACACTTCTGTGAGTAATTGCACAAAAGGCATGAGTCTGAGAGAGCAGCATAAGCCCACCTTTACTGTGAACACAGAGTTGTCCTGCAGTTGCTAAATAAGCTTCAATGTTTAGTTTATCTCTTTTGCAGTTAGGATTCAAAACTGTCTTTGCTGTTATAGATTTCTCTTTAAACTGCACATAAGAGTTATTCTAAAAAATAATCAAACCATAATGTTCCTCCTGCAGAAAATATCATGATTTTTATTGCTTTCTGTTTGCAAGAAAAAGGAAAATTAAAAATGCTATTTTTTTAGACACAGAGATTGGAAAGTTTTAAATTGATGATGTTAATATGGACTCTTTTGAGGATGTTTCAGACAAAAGTTTGCTATTACAAAATGATTTTATTTCCCTTGAACTAATTTTATCAAATTTTAGAATGCTCTTTTCAAATGAGCATGAAGGAAGTAATATAGCATTTTTTGATAGGATATGCTCAGTGAAGTCAATAAAAGCCTGTTAAGATCTACTGCAGACACTAAATAAAGAGGTAGTGTGAGTGTGCCTGTCATCTGGAAAAGAGAGGACGGCACAAACTAACCCTGGTTAGGGTCATGGGCCCTATGGAGCTTTTCTACAAGGGAGGAGTCAGCAGCAGGGGGAAACCGAAGGGTTAGAGCAGCACACTGTAGCTGCTGCCCTTAACTCCTCACAGGCACAATTTTCAAAAAACCTGAGCACTTCTCATGGCACTTCCAATCAATATATCTGCAGATATTCAGCAACCGGAGAAATTGTTTTGCCTTGTTTGGGGCCAGTCTTAAAGCTTTTCTCGTGAGAAGTTTAACCATTTGTACAGCAGAACTAATGATTACTTGCCTGCTGCACAGAGGCAGGTAGTAGACAAAAGATGCAAACAGTTTTGAAGAAGTTTCTCTTCCTTTGCTGAAAGCTATTCCAGAAGTTGGAAAATACTGTTCTACAACCATTTTTAAACAGATTTTTCAGTAGGTCAATTTACGTAGATGGAAATACTGGTTTAGAAGTCAGGAGAACAATTTAATACTACAAAGCCAGTGGACAAAGAAGTTGTCCTCTCCTTTTTATGCTAATTATTTGACAGTTTTGTTGCAACTTTTGTTCATAGCTTTTGTAAAAAACAAAATGTAAATATCACAATTAAACATTTGGAACTGCCTCCTTTATCGGTGTGTCAGGGACATTTAATAACATCCTATTACGGATGACCTACCAGATAGTTGTTGAGTTAACTGCTATTATCTTTTTTTGCCATCCCCCATAATTTGATATGAATAGTTTCTGATATTAGCAGGGTGGTAATATTCTTCCTACATTGTTATCGAGACCTTTTTCTCTCATTTTTAGGACCTGTTTCCTTTCCCTGTTCTTGTTTGGTTTGTGTTATCATCTGCAGGTAGCACTATATATGTTATACTACTTCATGCTGCTTGCTCTTTCCATATATCCTTCACATTGCCCGTTGCTGTATCCCACTCCATCGGGCTAGCATGACTTTGGTCTGGTTTGATGGGGC
Organism: Megaceryle maxima; assembly: GCA_024605025.1. Lineage (NCBI taxonomy): Eukaryota > Metazoa > Chordata > Aves > Coraciiformes > Cerylidae > Megaceryle > Megaceryle maxima. The sequence goes on from JANHGN010009672.1 coordinate 1,712, forward strand.
TGCTGTTACATTTGCAATTGCTGCTGTGATCCCTGTGTTTTCTAATGCAGATGAAGATTTACCCAGGAAGGCTAAGAGCACTAAAGCTCCCGCATTAGCACTTCCTGCCTGCAGTGGACATTGGAATGGACACTCCTGCCACACTATTATTTAGACAGCTGGCTGCAGCTGTCTTCAGTGCCTGTTGCTAACTAATGCTACATAGATCTGTGCAAGCACCAGTTCTGAGGACTCATTTTCCACTCCCTTTCTCTTCCCCTCTCACTAGCAGCAGTCAGAGCTTTTTGACTTGTCAAATGCTGGGACCACTCTCTGCTGCTGCTCTCTGGGACACCCTCCAACCCAAATGGGAGTGCTGGGGAGTGGTGAGAGCATCTGTTTCACCCCTGAGGCCACGCAGCCTGAATGCCTAATCTCCACCATGAGCAGCTTCTGCTCTTCCGCTGTCCTGAGCATCCTCCCTGGAGCAGTTGGCTACCAGGTTTGCTTGGAGAAGCTGTCTGCAGACAATATTCAGCTATATGTGGGGATGGAAAGTGGGAAAAGTCAGAAGCCACAGGCTCCATGGTCATCAGGCAGTCTCCAGCTAGCTATCTGTCTTCTCACAGCAGATAATCAGGCAGAACAGTTCTGGTCAGGAAACAGACCGTGAGCTCACTCTCTGTTAGGAAAGAAGTTCTGTGCCTGTGGGTTCTCTGGTAGAAGTCAATGCAGGCAGCTTTTAGCAAGTTGATCAGGGTCTTGAGAATTACAGTGCAAACTTCTTATTTCTTATTGTTCCCTTTCAGTTCTGATTTTGAAGCACTTAGGTTCTCTGGTATATCAGTAGTACGAGTTTCTCAGTACATTATAGTGCAGATTGTGTGAGTCACAATGTTCGAATATGCACCTGTTGGTTAAAGACACCTTTAATTTTTGCAGACTTGCTTTACCTGGAAATTTAACTTTTAATCAACAGTCAAACCTGACTAACCAGTGATTTTATAATACTTTCTCACCAACTAATCTGAAGTTGAAATGCTTAATGCATCATTAGTACTCCTTACTACAGCAGGCCTTTCTTCCAGTGTTAATATTCACAACTAGAAATACCCAAGATTCTTGTGTTAATTGTTGCCTCTCTCCCTGTGAAATACTCATGAAAAATACTTGAAAATATTTCAGGATTCTTCATAACAAAATAACAGAATGTATGGTAGTGAATATCTTTTTTTTGTTGGTTTTGTTCTTGTTTTTTTTCCTGTCCAAATACTAATTCAGCACTCAGCTCAAGTCACCATAAAGTACATGAACGCATTTCCTAATAAAAAGTGAAGTTTCCCTACAGGAGTAGTGAGCTGTCAGCTATCTTTCTGCCTCCCTTTATTTATTTTTCTGCCTTTCCCTTTTGATAGCTCTTGTCAAATTTCTCTGGAACATTTTTTGTCTCTTTGCTATTCTGCAGAACCAGAAGAGAAGAAAATTAGGGGGAAAAAAAAAAAAAAAGCTAGGGGCTTTAAAGTTTAAAAAATAAACAGAATTTGGGAACTGTAGAAGCAGCTGTTAGTTGCACAGGCCATAATTTACTAGAATACACATGACTGTAGTCAGCAAAATTAGTGTTTGCTTGGGTTTGCATTTCAGGCAACTCACCACTTCTGAAACTAGCATATAACAAAAACATCAAGGAAGGCAACGAAAATGTGTGTGTGTGTGTGTGATTTTTATTCTAACACACTTACGCTCATATAAATTCCCCTTCTTAAAAAAAAAAAAAGTGCAATTCCCTTCATTTTGTGATGACCATTATCATTCTGTGAATATCAGCAGTCAGTTTAGTTACCAACAGCACAGCCTCATGGAAGCCTGAGCTCAGGATAAGGGATGGCAGAGGGTGTGTAAGGTTAGGGTAATTAGACCTGTAAAATCACAGGTCAGCAGTGATACTGCAAAGCTGAAATGCCAATGATATGTTAGTACTCACATGCTTAGTGCAATGCATGCACAATTGAACATGGTCATGTTTGTTTATAGTTCTGGAGCAGAAGAGGTAAGTGAAGTGAATTAAAGATGTTCCTGACAGAACAGAAACTGCTAAAAAGTTCAGTTCAAAACTCAATCTAACTTAAAAGGGTTTTTCCCAGGAATGGGTTTTTGATATGTTTCCAGTAATGGAAATTCTAATTCTGTAGAGGGCCCAGAGACTTAGCATGAGTCCCATGAGGCACAGATGAATTCAGATGATCTGGTCTAAGTCTCCACTCTACCATAAATTCTTATTTAATGTTGGGAAAAGTCTGAGGATAAAATTAAGGGTCTTAATCAAAGGCTGAAGGAAGTTAGGTCCCCTACTTACTTCAATACTTTTGGAAATCTTTACTCTTTGACCTTCTCTATTTTCAAATCATGCTTCAGAGTTCTTCCCAATAATGTTGCCAGCACAAAGCCATTAAAAACTGTGATGCTCACAAGTGAGAAAGCAAAAAGATGTGGTAATCACAGTAATAAAAAAAACCCCAACCCAAACAAAACAACCCACAACTCTTTTATGGTTGCTATTGGGTTTCTAAACAAAATGAGTCACAGTAAGAGACTATGAAATACATGGCCCTCAAACAACTCTCGGTATGGCAAATACTGCCTTTCTTCTTGTTTTCACCTTAAAAATCATTGTACTAAGTGAAAATTAACCCCGTTTGCCCTTCAAGCCACTGTTCATTACGAGATTAACTATAAGTACCACACTGTCATAGCACTGTTTGATCAGATATTCCGTCAACAGAACTAAGCCCAAATAATAAAAATAATGGGAAGAAACAAGAACTAAGGATAAATTTTCTGATTAAATATTGATTAAGAAATTATTATTTATATTTCCTGTCTTTCCTACACTTAGTACTTGTTAGCAATGTCCCTCACTCATGAAACATTAATGGTCTATTTTTACAGCTCACTTCTGTTCTTAATCTGAGTTATTTTATGAAATGACTCCTTTTTATGGTGCTGAGGATTCAGATTCTTTCTGCCTATTGAGCTAAACCATTATTATCACCTCAAGTGTAGCAATTAAAAAAAAAAAATTTTAGAAGGAAGGAGAGTCTTTGTTATCCTTTACAGATTAGCCTTCGTGAGAGGTTTGAGTCTGCCCATGTTCACAGGCTGCAAGACATCCTCAATACACCTCAATAAGCGTTATGCCGCTATCAGAGGTAAATCCTGTAAACCCTGAAATATGTGAAGTACTGAATCAATGCAATCTCAAATGCATGTGATACCAACTATATGAGATCATAAACACTGTGAACATCAGGACACTCACAGCCAGTGACACCGTGGTCCATTTAGATCAGCATCCAGTGTCCAAGCAGGTGGAGTAACAGATACTTGAGAAAGAGTATTAAAAAGGGCAAGGGGTATAATCAAGAAAAGAAATAATGTTTCCTTACTACATCTTAACCAGATTTCACCTGATTTGCAGTTTAGCCACTTTCTGAGTCAGAGATAATGTCTTGGTGCTTGACAGCCTTTGTGTAGGTTTTTATTCATTTGTCAAAATCAGTTTGTGGGATGCATGGTCTGCTGCAGCACAAGCTATGCAAGCACAACCTGAAAAATGCTAAGTGGTCTTCTCTGTTTGGCATGCATCACTTGAACATTTGATTGAATTCCTCCAAGTTCTGTGTTTTGAAAAGCATTGAACAATCCTCACTGACCTTCCCTGACCTACTTGTGATCTTGCATCCAGTGCCTCTTTTTGAGGCCTGAGTCCTGGCCATTTTTGTCACTACTCAAAAGTAAACCATTCCCTACATTTTATCATCTTTAGAGCCTTTTGGGCATTTCAAATTTTCCTAGGAAAAAAGCAGCAGACCAAGGACTATTGGCTATGATTTTTGCACATTTCTCCTCCTTTTCACAGAATTGTCACAATTGGAAAAGACATCTAAGATCACCATGTCCAACCATCAACAAAACAAAGAAACATAAAGGAAATCCAAACCAACCAAAAAACACCACCACCACAAACAAACAAAAAACAACAACAAAAAAAAAGAACAAAACAACACACACACAAACAAAAACCATCTCACTATCCCACTAGAGCATATCCTGAAGTGCCTCATCTACATGTTTTTTTAATACCTCCAGGTATTTTTAATACCTCCAGGTGGTTACTCCACCACCTTCCTGGGCAGCCGATTTCAGCACCTGACTACTCTTTCAGTAAAGAAATCCTTCCTAATATCTAATCTAAATGTCCCCTGCTGCAACTTCAGGCCACTTCACCTAGTTCTGTTGTTATTCACTTAAGAGGCCACACCCACCTCACTGCAACTTCTTTCCCGTAGGTGTTGAGAGCGATAAGGTCTCCCCTTTGCCTCCTCTTTTCCAAACTAAACAATCCCAATTCCCTCCACCTCTCCACAAAGGACTTGTTCCCCAGACCCTTCACCATCTTGGTTGCCCTTCTCTGAACTCACTCCAGAAACTCAACATTTTTCTTGTGGTGAGGTGCCCAGAACTGAACATGGTACTCAAGCTGTGGCCTCACCCATGCTGAGTAGAGGGGCATGATCAATTCCTTCCTCCTGATGGACACACTATTTTTTGATACAGGCCAGGATGCTGTTGGCCTTCTTGGCTACTTGGGCACACTGCTGGCTCATGTTCAGCTGGATGTTGACCAGCACCTCCGGGTCCTTTTCCGCCAGGCAGCTTTCCTGCCACTCTTCCCCCAAGCCTATAGCTTTGCCTAGGGTTGTTGTGACCGAAGTGCAGGACCTGGCAGTGCAGGTCTTGTTAAACCTCATACAACTGGCCTTGGCCCATTGATTGAACCTGTCCAGATTGCTCTGCAGAGCCTTCCTGTCCTAAAACAGATTGACAATCCCACCCAATTTGGTGATGTCTGCCAATTTGCTGAGGAAGCACTCAATCCCCTCAACTAGATCATTGATAAAGACATTGAACAAGACCAGCCCCAAAACTGAGCCCTGGGGGATACCACTGGTGACTGGCCAGTTCTGTTAATATTCTTCTACATAAAACTCTAAGGGGAAATTTAACTTTGAAATAACGTTAGAATAATTAATGTTCAGTAAAGGCATATGGACTTCTAAAGTATTTTAAAACTTCTATGACCTCTCTTAAGTTTCATCTTCCTTTTGTGCAGAAAAAAATGCAGCAGTTCAGAGTAGATCTCATCCCGGTGTAAGTCTAATGGCTCCCACAGCTGGTGTGTATTGATGTAGCTCTATTGATTTAAAGAGTGCTACACTCATTTATATCAAGCAAGGATTTGGTTATCTATATCCCAGCAGAACCCAATGATAAACTTCATTTTAAAACAAGTTAGGGAGATTAATTCTGTTGAACCATATCCTTGCATCAGGTACATACTGAGAAAATCCTAAATGTTACTGGCCTTAGAAAGGCACCATCTGTGATAATAGCAGCACATCTCTGTTGTGGCCACAAGATGGCCGTATTTCTGAATACAGTCTGTCAGGAGTGTTATAGCACAGGAAGTGAATTTATTCATTTCAGATGGAGAAGGCAGTCACCAGTGACTGCATTGTGCTTTAGGCACTTGCTGTGTCTCAGCTGCCTGTCTGATGTCACTGAATACAAAAAACCTGCAGGAATCAGCAGAGGCTGATACGCTTTAATAGAGGAAAGCAGCCTGGAGGTTGCAAGAAGTGTGAGAATTGGATGTGATTCCTGATACCCCGTGGATGATAGAACACGCTCTAAATTTGGCTGTGCCAAATTATTCATTGGTCTAAAGACACCCAACATCAAATCTCTGTCTGTCAGGCATAGAAAAAGTCTCCCATAGCAAAATACATGGCACCAACAATAGGATAGTGGAGAAACATACACAGTGTGTTACTGGCTGTCAAAAAGGACAGAGTCTTGTATGTAGTTTGGTCTCAAGTTTGAAAGCTTTATGTGGCCAGGACAATGCTGATCTGCTCCAGGTTACTGAATCAGCAAATCAATTAACCAACATATCAAGCTGTTCAATGGGAAATTAGTGTGTCCCAACTGATAAAGCATAGCTTTCTGGTATATACCACACAGCTAAGGTTCATCTTTACAGTGGAGGAATGCCAATAACTCTTTAGTCTTCAGGGATTTTTTAGTAAAATAATTCCTCCATTTTATAATTAGAAACTGCAAATCACTCACTAATCTCTCAGTGATTAATGTCTGAATTTTGTTCTTTATTTAATCTATTTTATGAATTAACATTTTATTAAGAGCTTCATAGGTTTATGTACCTGTTTATTTATTTACATGCCCAGTGACTCATGCAACAGAAACAGAAGCAGGAATGAGGATTTTGAAATTTCAGGGGTCACAAGTCTCCTAAAAATGTTTAACTGAACATGTCTGTTTCAAGAACAACACTGTCTCTGTATTTATCTGCAGGGAACTGAAGCATATGGGTAAAACAGGCCTGATTCCGTTCACAATAGATTCCTCTAAAGAAATCCACTGTGGCTTCTGGAGATAGGATCAGGAAGGAACAAGCAAGAGCAAGTTTGCAGAAACAGGCTCTATTCACTGGAGAAACTGGATGATGAACTTTTGACTCCTAGTCTAGCTCTTCAGCCACTTGGCTGCCTTACAAACTTCTTTCTGACCCCAGTTTAAGAGTATATACTTAACCATCATGAAAACTTTAGAAATGTGACTCAGCGGGACTTATGAGCTTATATTTATTCATGTTCTCAGGTATTCTGCTAAAACACCATTTGCTCTTTGAATGGACCTTTAAGGTATCATATTTCCCAAAGTATACTGAAAAGATAAGAACGAAAACAAAACAGGAATCCAAGCAACAGGAGCTGATGTTAACTTAAAAAGCAACTTCCTAGTTTGTTACTATTCTTCTGTAATTATGACAGTGATCATAATAAATAGGTTGTCTTCATTGCTTGTGCCAATCTCAGTAAGATCATAAAGTCTGCTTTTAGAGAGATTCTTCAATATAAATAGCTTTATTGAATGAAAAACAATGATTCCAAACTACATATGAGACTTACAGATCCCAAACAAGCATTGAACAAGAAAGCATGTCACAGGAACATACTTCTGGGCTGCTACAAAGCTTCATCTTCAGCAGTCCCTGTACAGCAGTCTAACTGGCATCCTATTCACAGCGCTATACAGGCCCAAGACCAGGAAAATCCTAATTTCTCATGTTTCAGGAAAATCTCCAATTGTATCAAATAGCTCCGCAAATAAAATGTTTGCTGGAAGTAATTTTTGTATGTCAGCAGGCCGATATTTTAACACTATAAAGATTCCTTGTTTAACTGGAGATAATTGGAGTACACTTGAAAATGCACACACATTACAATTCCAGTATTTTAACAGAAGCCACAAAGCAAATACTAAGGCAGCATACACCTATTATTTTCTCTCTGACATTTAGAATTAGGAAGGAAGAAAGCAATTTGCAAATGTGAGTTTGAATTAGATCAAGAGACCAGTGAATATTTTAGCATTGTCTGCCAGAAATGCTTTCTGAACAGTCCAGCTCTCACAAAAACACTGCTGGAACATCAAATACAAACAGTATGTGAAATACATGCACTGTTCTGATATCCCCATGGCAAGATCTCAGATGCATGGAGAATAAATGGTATGGTGTATTTCATGCTCTCCTGATCATTATGTAGTGTTATCACAGTCTTCATAAATTTTAGACTTGAGGCAGGACTTTGTGAACACAATATAAAAATATAGAATGAAAAGGTAGGACTCATTACAATTCCATGAAAAAATAAGATAAGAGAAAAAAGGTGAATGGCAAAACAGAATCCAACAGAATATTTGACAGTAAGGTAAGACATAGTCTGATAGTTTACCTGTTGTCAATATTTTTTGCGGGTATCTTAAAAACATTTTAACAGCAAAACTGACAGAGGACAAGGAAGCAGCTTTGTGCATTCCTTGGGAAATTACTTCCAGACAGCAGGACAGAATGGCAGGAAAACTCTAAGTGCTTGCTTGAAAATTTAACAAAGGAGCAAAATGGAGATCAGGACAGAGTGGAAACAATGAGTTGGCCTCTCCTCAGCTGGTAAGAGATGCAATATAGAGGGAAGACTGGAAAGGACTTCAGGGGACAACTAGAAAAAGAGACAACTATCCCACATTTGAAATGAACTATTAAAATTGTTACTATGAAAACGACTACAATCCTGAATCCTCTTCACTGAAAGAAATCACTGATCAGCACAGCAGTTAAATAGATGCTCATCTGCAAATGACTATTAAATGTTTCTTACTGTCCCTCTGCTAGGCACTGAGGTTGCATGACCTCTCCTTAATCTGCTTCAAACAGACTCATTAAACCATTAAGGAAAGTGGATTGAGTTTACCCCACTCATTTTGTCTGAAGCGGATTAGGGAATGCTAATCCATTCCCTACTGATTTGGGGTTACTAAACCTTTCAACAACACTATAAAATCTGTAAGATCATGTTTATTTATGACTACATTAAAACAAACAAAAAAAAAAGCTTGGGCCTGACAGGATCAAAAAAGTGATTTAGGCTTTACCCAGCCCTATAGCTTATGGCATGTCTTATAATAGGACATATTAGGCACTGAAGTACCTGGCATAGCCTGTATGGCACATGTTCTAACAGTCCCTGGGGCCTTCATCCCTTTTCATGAGGAGGAAGAAAAACACACATGAGAAAAGAAAGCTCAACCCTGACTACTTGGACTGCAGATCCTGGGAGTCCTTGTACCAGTACTGGGAGCAATGCGGGCAGCAAGTCTTGCAATAGGCAGAATTTCACTAGGCATTGAACAAACTCCTTAGCGCAGAACAGTTTCACAGTCCCCTCCACTCAAGAGTTGTTGTTTTAGGCTCTCACTAGTTTCTGCAAAGACATCAGTTAACCTTAGACATGTTTTCAAGCTTCCTCATAAAAATCCCCATCATTACCATTACATTTAAAGACATGTTAATACAGTCACGCAAAGAAGCTTCTTAGAATCACAGAATGGTTTAGGTTGGAAGGGATGTTTAGAGTTCATCTAGTCCAACACCTGGGCCATCTTTCCACTCAGCAAAGCAAAGTAACCAAAAAGCTGCAGCAGCTTTCCCCTGCCCAAACAATCTCAGCATGTCAGTAAACAGTCTCTCCTAATCCTCACATGTATCTTGGGGCAACTAAAGTTCATCCTTTGAGCTTGTGGCCCATTACTTGCCAGCTTTAGAAACTTGAAAATGAAGCTGTGTTCCCAAACTGAGGGAAGTGAGAGCTCTGCACCACCACACTGCTCAGGAGAAAAAGGGCCATTAGAAGGATATGCCCTCTGGGACTGGGCAAAGCGGAGCTGGGCGCATGACAGGGAATGAAGAATGGCCTTCGAAACACACTAACTGTCAGCTCTTAGTTCTGGCATCTAAAAACATTTCAGGTTTTTGTCAAAAGCTAAGCTTGGGTTGTCTTTACATCATTCCAGGATTCAAACCTCTTGGAGGTTTCAGTGGGCTGAAAGAGGCCATGCTCCATGCTGCAATAGTGGGACTGCAACACAGCTGAGGCAGAGCAGATGGCTAAGGAGAGGTCCTCTCTGGCAGCCCCTCCTGCTAGTCATGTCCTTGTGCCTTATGGACATCCCTCTCTCTCTTAAGAGTGGGGGGTGTGGGTTTGTTTTTGTTTGTTTGTTTATTCTGTGGTTTGGTTGTTGTTGTTTGTTTGTGGTTTTGTTGGGGTTTTGTTTGGTTGGTTGGTTTGGTTTTTTCCCCTAGAGTGGGCAGAAAAGCAGTTACCTATAGTGTCTGGCATTGTCACACAATGGTTTTGTCCTTGTGTCCACAAGCATGATGACCTGTAGGTGTCTTGGCTAGTCTGGAGTCACCACATATTGAGCTTTACTTCTGTTTCCATTGCAGAGAACACAAGGAAAGTCAATGTACTATTTTTTCACATTATCTACGAAGTTTCATTTGGGACTTTGTAAAAAAGCAGCTTTGAATGAAAAAATACCTAACTTCAACTGTAATACGGTTGGTATTGTCAGACCTACATTTAATCTCACAGGTGCCAAACTGTTTAACAGCACATGATACAGAAATAAAATTAGTAAATGACTTGTTGAGCTTGGTAGAGAATCATCCTTCACAGAGGTCAGGTAATGGGGGAAAAAGATGGTTAGATAACCATCTCCCTCTTTAAAATGAGCACCTGATTATTTAGTCGGCTTTGTATTGTCTCCTTTGTACAAGTGAGGTGTTGTTTTAAGATTTGTTTTAGAGATTGTACTCTGCATTTAAAATCTCCTTTGTGTGTAATCTTCTGCTATCTCCTTTGTTCTTGTATAACAGATGAAGGAACTCCTGCCAGCTTTTTTGTTTCTTATTTGGCATATTGCTACAAACTGTACACATAGACCTTCATAAAGGCTTTTATTCACAATCTTTTATTAAAAATCTTTGTGCAAGTGTATGTGTCTGTATTTATAATCATCTATATTTGCAAAAAATGGAAGAAGCCAGTGCCCAGAATAAAACAAAAAAAGAATGTGAAACTTAGTAGTTTGAGCATTCAGCTATGATATTGTTAGGCTCGTTAAAGAATTTGGACTAATTCATGAGAGGTTTTGTCTTTGAAATTTCCTGGCTACAGGCATTCGCTTATACAAGCCCAGCAAATCAGTTAATAAACCAGAATTCTCCAGTAATCTTTCCATTTTTTTTCATGCAGTATTCCAAACAGTCAGATATATTGAGATGTTCTGCATCAGAATTGAATGCTATTCTTTATAACTATTATGCTGAGCACATTTATATATGCGTAGTGCACTTTAGAAATACAAGGTAGCACTATCTAAGTGCAATGTATTTATTCAATGTCGTAAATATTCATGGTGTTTCTTATGTCAATAGAAAATAACAAATTGTATTGGGCTCTTGGTTATGGTGATACTGATCTTTGATTATTCCACTGACTACACAGTGCTGCTCTAGACTTTAATAAGTGTAACTAAAATAGAGATATGGCCTATGTAAGAAAAGATGGAAATAAAATTTTTAAGAAAAATAGCATTGAAGTACAAGGTTTTCCAGGTTTTGCATTCATACTACTCTGAGATCTAACCTGGAGTTAAATGACAGGCATTTTGTAGTCAGACTTGAAACTGAAGCTTGAAGTGTCTGCCTTGGGAGAAACTGCAGGCATGTAGAAAACCTTTGCAGATGTTGTTAGTAATTTACAAGTACCTGGCAAAGGCTGTTAAAAAGTAATTGCTGTTTGCTAATCTGAACTCTAAAGTTTTAGATAATTACTGTGCTAATGGATACTGACTGAATTAAAATGGTTAATGTCAATCTGACAAAAGATGGAAGAGGAGAAGGAAGCAAACTTTTGCTCAAACTCCCCAGACTGTCTAAACTTAAAGTTAGTTAAGGGATACACTGCCTTTGTCATTTGCATAGCTGTAGGTGAGCACACTATTGCTCTTTCTCAGTATCCCCTTCATTTAATCTGGAACTCTGCAGAGACTTCATATTTTAGGTAGTGAAGCAGTCATATGGTACATTAGGAAGTGGCAGAAGAATAATGGTAAGTCAGTGTCTCAGTAAATGTATATAGCTGGAAAGCAAAGGTTTGCAGTAAAAGCACTCTAATAACTGTGACTTAGGGGCTTTGAAATCAAAGAGACTGACTATGAGTTTAATGGTAAAGGGTGTAGATCTCAAACTTGCCCATTATACCCAAGGGTTTAGGTAGAAGCTGGAAGAACTGAGTCTGGGCATGCACCTCTCATGTCTGTTTTGAGGGATCTTTGCAGCAGGGTAAGATGAAGTTACCTCTTGCTGTCCTCTCATTTAATAAGATTAATAGAGAAAAAGATTATGTATTTTTGTTCCTTCATTCGGAATGCTGAGAAGACATCCCAACTATATCCAGGAAAATCAAGAAAGTCAGAGTTTTAAGTGCCTAGTTCTTAAGATGGATATCTTAACCTTCACCCATGTACATTACCGGTGCAGGATCCTACTTTATTATCAAGACTTTTAAAACATCATAGTTTCTTGATTCTGAAAAAAATGAAAAGCTGAAACTTTGAGAAATAGTCTACAAGATTTGTAATAACTCTGTAAATGAGTAACACCATTAGGTTCTAATGTAAATTGATGTTACATGTGCAATTAGTTCACATTAAACTGTGTTCCCATTTCTTTATAGACTGATCATCTTTTCTTCTCTGAAACAGCATTTTGGGGGTTTTCTTTTCTCTATAAAATAGGATTGATATACTGAAATGGCAGACTGAGGGTAGAAATTTCACAGATGTTTTACAAGTAGTTTATGGACTAATGAAGAATCAAAGGTGACACTTCACTCAGTTGTAGCCATTTATAAGCTGACCTGCTGCAGTGAAGGTAAAGTCACAGATCTCTCTGCTGAGTGCAACCTGTGAAGGAATCTAAAGCTACCTATGTCAGACACCTGTACCTTTCATCTTCATTTTATCTTAAGTATTAACAAATCATGTTCCAGTTCCTTCAAATTGTATCATAAGAAGAGGCAGAAGAATTATGGATTTCCTTCTCAAAGTCTTCTATGATTTAATGGTCATGAGACCCACTGATCAGTTTTCAAAGTGGCATCCTGTATGTTAGGAAGACTTACAAAGGCTTCTGTGCTTTGCCACTGCCTGCTGCATCTCAAGTGGTGAAGCATCTTCAGGATTAAAATACCTAAGCTGGTCTATGTGTCCTCTTAGGCTTCTTAATCCACGGGGCACCTGTGCATGCTAAACACTATGGTAGTTTCAGCAGTATGGATCCAGAGATCTCAGCCCTTCCAAGTCCTTATGTCCCCATTTCTTAAAACAGTCAGAGGCTACAGAAAAATAAAATATAGGTCTGGCTGTTTGGACCAGCCCCCCCAACTATTTGTCTGCATCTCTTTGGGAAATTAATGATCCCAAGGACAATAAACTACACTTTAATTTCATCTTGGTTTAGACAACTTGAGCTGCCTAAGGGTAATATTGTCTGGTCATAGGTACAGAGTCCAGTATGGGGTAGGTAAGCAAAACTGCCAGCGCCAGAGGGGCTTGTAGTAAATAAAGGGAGATCTCCTGCATTCACTGGCTGTTCTGCTCACCACCATATTTCTCCTTCATGGCATTATGTTTATAGTGGCTAATTCTGTAAGCAGCATTTTTATCTTGCCCTCAATATCTCATGGTGGGGAGCCCCAGAGAGTGCTCTGTGGAGCAGTAATTCATCCTCTGCGTTTTACATCTGGACAAAATAATTTCTTTGTTCTGAGAGAGTAAATAAGAATGTCAGATTTACTGTCCTCAGGTCATGTCTCTCTATATTGTGATATTTCTAACTCTGCTCCTCTCTAAACTAAACAATATTAAGCTATTTCAATTTCTTCTATCATTATCCACAATGGACTTTCAGAGCTAAGAGAGGTGAGTATAAATATGAGAACAGATCATTGTTTCTCCTCAGAAAGCTGATCACATAACTTTTGTTTTATACAGCTCTCAACTGTTTACTTATTTACTGTTTTAGCAGAGGAATAGGAGCAGAGAGTACTGATGAAGACAGCTATAGTGAGAGGGTAGTGCAGCTAAATGAGTTTGCAGAAGAGATTGGAAAAGAAGAAGTGAAATCACAGAGCAAACAGCACAATGAAGACTGCAGAGCTTGATTAGCATGGGGAAAAAAAGCATGACAAAAGTAAAGGAAGGGTATAATTGGCTGAATTCAACCACCTGTAGGTGGTAGCAATAGCTGTAATAGTTAATTGACATATTGCTGGAGAATGTTTGCTTCCTGTAATCCAAAGGTGACAGGAAAATATAGACCATGTCAAAACCATATACCAAATCCTACTAATTATTAATATTAAAAATACTTAAATATTGGAATATATTTATTATTTCACTTAAAAAAAGGGGAGGGTTTTATCCACTGAAAAATCAAACTACAAAAATTATTCAAAAGCATTCTGAACCAATTCCACCATGTGTTTCTAATAGCTGAAATGATCCATTCAAGTAGTGGAGACACAAATAGTCAGACATGAATACCAGACACAAAGACATGCAGAAAGAACTCAAACCTAAACATGCATATTCCCTATGTTTTCCTCTAATGACTGATCACTTCTTTATTAAATCTGTTAGAGTTTTACATTTCTTTTTGTCAGTCTAGAGTTTTATTTTTACAGCCTACTATGAAGAGCGCTGGGGAATTCTGGAGTTCCCTGTGATTTGGTAAACTGTATATTTTATAATCACTAGAGGAGAAGCTGAAGTTCTGTAATATCAACTTTATAATCTCTATATTACAGTATTTCTGCATCAAAGCTGTCAGGACAATATCCCCATAGGACTCCCTGCAGGAACTTCACAAATATGACTGCAGAAAATATCCTATGTAGTTCTTTGTTTTAATGAACTAGTTTAAACAGAAGGGCTTTGGGAACTGACTGACAATTTTGCTGAGAATGAATAAAGAAGATGAAGACTCAGTTTCTGCTCCTTTACACTCATCTGTGTTTGTTAAATGAAATTAAAAGCTGTAGATAAAGGCAAAAAGCAGTTGCCAGCTCATTGCTAGCCAGCAGAACAAGTAATATTTTAGTTGGTCAAATCACAGAAGCACTGAATGATTTGGGGTTTAAAGCTTAATTTAGTTAATAGGGCATTTGGAAAAAGAGAAAACTCCAATGAGCCTCATACCTTACTCTGAAGATAGTTTTTGAGAGAGCTTTCAATAGCACTTTTATAACTCTTCTGGAAGAACTGTGTACAAAAGGCTGCTTATTACTGTCATTTCATCTAGATACTATTAAAATCAAGGGAACATCAAGACACTGAACTGCGTATTTTCAGGTTTTACATATGTTACATAATCACAAAAAACAGAGTTGGAAGTAACATGCACCAAAGCAGTGTCAGTCACATTAGATGTAAAATCTGAGATAATTCCATGGATTTGAAGGATGGTTTAAAAATCTAGGAGGAGACTTCTCTCAAAAAATAAGAGCTTTTTGTATTTTAGGAGAAATTACAGTATCATCTGAGGCAGACTATGAAGATTTCTGTACCCTCTACCTTGTTCTCTTACTCCTCTGCTATACACACTCAATGACTTTATCTTTCTGTTTTCTTGCCCTGTCACCTGTGCAGTTAAGTTCTTTCTAAAAGGATTTATTTGCGTAGTGTTGAGCACAGAGTCTGATTGCAGTAACTGCTGCTGCTGTATTATTTTTTAAGAAGTGTTTGTGAAGATGCAGTGATGGTTTGTGATGCAATTGTCTCATGACCCTTGGAATAAAAAGTCAAAAAAAATGTTTTCAAATGTCCCCTTCAAATGGTCTCCTTAAATGTAAGAACAGAGTAATTCCACTTAAAATGTCACAGCTACTCTAGGCTTGCATCTGTATGAAGGAAAGTGAAGTCCCCTGTTTAGATTATCCAGGATGAGTAGTAAAACACCAAAATATAAAAAAATTGATCAGTATCAGATGACAAAATTGTATCAAGCATATTATGAATGCACTCTGTCAGGGAGCTTCGTACAATCTGGATGCCCCAATCTGGAATTACTCACTCTCACTTCAGAGTTTCTTAGGTGGTGAAGTTCAAACTACGAGCAGCCCCATCAAAGCACCTTTATGCTCTGAAGACAGAGAGCAATTGATCCTGCTTCCAAAAAAATCTCTCCTGAAGCCATTGCTTAATTAAAGGCAGGTGAGCCTCTGAAAGAAGCTACCACATAGCAAAGGAAGCTCATGTGTGATATGCCTGCAAGATGATATGCTAGGAACCAGCCTGTATGCCTATGATTTTCTTGTGCTCATCTTGCTGCTTTGGGTTAAAGCCTAAATTAAAAACAGATACATGGAGATTGAATTCATCAGATGCTGTTAAACGCAATGGGCTGAATGCAACCTATTGCTAAAATGTCTTTGAAGTGTTGACTGAGGAAAGCTGGGAGGAGGAAGATAGAGGCCAGAGAAGACTTGCAATTTTCTTTTACTTTTTGTCAAGTATTCATACCTGGAGACAAAAGCAGGGTACTGAGCTACTACAGTACTTATCTTAACCCTTGCTACAACAGGCTGCTCATATGAATCTGTTACTTCTTTAATTTACATGAGCCAGAAAAGTCTCCTTTGAAGATTATTGTCCTGAGTCACCTTGCATTTTAAGTTGGCATCTGAGTTGCTTCAGCATGAAATTTATGTAAAAGAAGACATGGTCAATTCTACAGAGCTAGGGCAGTGTCAGGAGGACAAATCTTCATGGATTCAGAAGCTCTCTTCACATAACCTTTCACATATCCATTAGTTTCAGTTGTCATATGTGAACTAGGACTTGGAACCTGCTACTTCTGCATATTCTGGGAAACTCCATTACATGGAAATGTAACAACGTACAAGCAGAGAGAAAAGTGCCAAACCAAACATTGTGTGTCTGTTCTCAAGCAAACAGAAAAAGTCTTTGGCATTTTCTGCATAACATACCCAGGGAAATTCTGCTGCAGCTTAATCTGTTTGTTTAGGGACTCATGGGAGAGGTTGTGAATCCATGCAGAACTCTACTGATGATATAATGTTAGTAACATTCTCAAGAGCAGACAGTTTAAGACAAGGAAGAATACGGTAATGAACTGTCAGAAGAAGACATGGTAGATTCACACTACACCACAGTTTTATTAATGTTTTGCTAACAGAGTATTTAGTGATGGAGGAGAATGCCCAGATCTTTGGATCTGGTCAAGTTGTGATTCCATCGTCTTCTCCTCAGGTAACTGTTCTAGCTTTGTCACCAGAGCAGATCAATGTTGCCCATTAGTGGAAAGGTGCCAAGGAAATAATTTTTCCCTTGCTTCTATTCAGAGGATATGACCAGTGCTGTTTTTATGTAAGGACAGCAGGATGCACTGTATTTAGAAAGGAACAATTAAAGGAGTCTGAGGCAAGAAGAAAAGTAGAGCTGAAGTCCTGTTGGTAACTCCAGGTGCCACTGACACCAGAACATGTCTTTGAGCAATTTACCAAGAACTTCACTGTTTCTTTCACAACTTACAGTTTCTCATTCCAGATAGTATGTGAGACCCTGATGAGAGTTTCTGTGTTTCCACATGTTCTGTAAGCAGTGTCCCAGATACTTGCTCTGATCCCAGTATCTATCACTAAGAAATCCTCCCTTCCAGCAGTGAATGACTAGGAGTTTTCCTGGCTAGGTATACTCTTGAAGGAAATATGATAAAGTTTGCTGATTTGGAGCATGAATACCCCCTCTACACTGACAATTTTGTAAAGACACTGCCAGTCTCTCACACAGTCTCTCACCTCAGTTACAGGCTTCTGAAAAGCTGGTGACTAGCCATTCAGTCTTTGTGACAGGGATCACTTCACACACAAAAAAAAAAAACCTTAATATCTCAAGAAGTGTATTCATCTCACTCGGCATTTGCCATCTAAACCAGAAGTGTCCAGGCCATTGCAGATTTCTGGTCTTCCCCTACATTCAGTGGAGAGAAGAAGGAACAATTCAGAAAGTTTTGCTGTACCTACTTTATAATCAGCATAGGCACCAGTGTCTGGATAGGAACAATCACTCCCTGAGTGATTAATCTGTGCTCTTCGTTGGCTACAGGGGGAGCTGAGACAAGATGCTGAAGCATTACAGGGCTGAATTTAGCACACATCTTCTATCCCTCTGAAGGTCTGTCAGGAACAGGGACACAGCCAGATCTTGACCATTTCTTTGTTCATTCTTCTCTTTTTTCTTCAGTAATACGAAAGACTAATTACATGGAACCAAATTCAAAGTGCTTGTTACAACTTCTAGATTTTTAATGGGATGAAACAAGGTTTCCTTACTTCAAAGTAATAATAAAACCTTAAGATATTACATTTGGATAATCTAAGTTTATGACCTGTGCAATCTAAGATTCATTTTCCCGTGAACAGAGACAGATTCATCTGTGCTCTTCTCCACATTAACAATATTTTGATGTATTCTGCTAGGCTTTTCAGCAATTACATAAAAGAATAAAATTTTCCTAGAGCTGTAGCAGTCAACTGCTCAATATGCCATTCTTTAAAAGGTATCAGACAACTCAGTGTAGCAGCTGTTTCCAAAGTTTGTTGATTCAAAGGCAGGTTCAAACCTTCAACAGAGAGCACAGATTTACTGTAGCAGCAGCCTGTGTACATCAGAGATTAAGGAATGCAGGAGGGGACAGAGATGCCTCAGCCAATCTTAGGTATAAAAGAAATCTTATTTACTGCAATGAGCTTTGGTCAGGCTCTTAGTTCATCTACTTTTCTACTGCACATTCACTGTACATCTTCATTACTTAATGGAACTCAGTGCTACCCTTAACTGAGCTTAAAGAGTAATAGATGTAGGAAAATGAAAGGTGAGGAGGACTGAAGGGATGTTAGGGCCTATATTGCCAATGAATCACTGGGTTTTTTTGCCAATGAATCACTGGTTTTTTGCCCATTCCCACTGGAATGGACAAAACATTAACAGAGTTGTTTGTAGAAATTGATGATAATAATAAAGGAATATTCTGGGACTTCCTCCAATTTAAATGAGGATCTGGAGCACCAGAAGCAATGAAAGGTTCTTCTTCAAACTTGAAGATAAATAATCTCCATGTAAAACTGAAAGATAGACTATTTCCTTTTTCTCTGAGAAGTGAATTACATCAAATCCATTGAAATTCTTTCTTTTCATTTTAATAGAAGTATTGTCCATTTGCTTTTCCTGCTCAGATCCTCAAATTCTATTAGGAAGCATCCAGATTTTGGTAAGATTTTCTATGCAGGTTTTGATGAAGGAAAAGAAAGTCAACAAAGACATTTTTACATGTTGGGAAAATTAAATTTTGTTATGTCTGAAAATGCTTTGTAAGAAATAGCTTTCAAATGAAAAGAATTTTCAAATTAGAATAATACAAACAAAATGCTACCATTCATTCTTTCATTCATTCATTCAATCTTTTTCTTTGTTTTTCTTTCTTTTTCTTTTTTTTTTTTTTCATTTTAAACAGGGTTTATTGTAGAACTCCCTGAAAGGAGTAATGCAGTGTTTCATCAATGACTAAATCCCATCTCAAAATGTATCAGTCCTTGCTGACTGAATTACACTGAATTTTGGAATTTTACTTTGATGTAATGCTGCATGATGTGTGACTTGCTACTTAATATGGTTGTCAGAAGGGCTTATCTGCAAAGCAATTGCTTCATATCATACCTGTAGCACAAGACGGTATTTTTTTATACTGTCCATTTTCAAAGGAAATATACTTTGTTTTCCTCATTTCAAAAGGCAATGCAAGGTTCTCTGAGTGTATGTAAAACTATCCTGGCACCTAATGCATGCATAAAAGACTAGCTTCAATTTAGCTGGTTGCATCCCTCATTTCAAGCTATTGCAGACTATTAACTCCAAAGTAAAGCTTTCTTACAGAAAGCTAGTGACCTTCCTTTTCTCTCCCAGCAGACTAACCATAACTTATTTAGTACTTGGTGTTACATGGTACTTTGATCCTGTAGGATACAAGGTTGTTACTGCATAGTTTTAACTGGCCTTTATATGGCCCAGAAAATGCTATATGAAATACAGATGTTTGAACACACAACCTGACTTCTCAAACTACTATATTCATGCTAAACCCATTGCTGCTCAGAACCTAACTGGATTCCAAATCATCTATTCAACGCGCATCAGCTTCATGTGGAAATCAGATGCATCTGCAGGGATAGTGCAGAAATTGTAAAAGCTTGTTCAACAAAATGCTGCCCTTGACTTTGGCTTTGTATAGGTCACTTTATTATCTGGCCAGGGAAAAGGACAGTGTGCAGACTTTCCCAAGGACAGGTTATACTAGCCTGGACAAACGGCTATTCTAATCTTGCTGTCTACTACATCAAGATTTACCTATTTTTCTATGCTATGCTTCCTAAGTCTCAACCACCTTCATGTTCAAAAGGTGTTTCACTTGAGCAGAATATTTAATCCTTTTCTACATACTGCTGTTTCACACATTCTCCATGACATGTTTGGGTGGAGAAACTCCCACTCCCATTGTACAGCATCAGATGAGCAATGACTGCAGCTGGCAAAAGGCTAACAGTTTTTGTCTTCCCAGCATAAGGACCACATCCTATTTGAATGGGAAAACAGCCTCTGAAGTGAATGTGTAAAAACTTTAAAAATTGGTTTTAAGATGCCGGGGTACTTGTTCATGTGTCACCATGTAGTTTGGCTGAAAACACTCTTAGCAAGAAGAAAAGCAGTGCTGAGGAGAATTCATTTTCCCTCTGTGAGTGGCAGCATTATTAATCTGTGTGATTAATTCAGTGATTATTAAAGAAACTTCAAGGCATTCTCCATTTAGTTAATATTACTAACAAATACACCTGTCACTCAAAATGGTGTGTACTCAACAATGTCCTTCTTATGATATTAAATATTTACTGTTTATTATGATTGTTACTTTTCTTATTTATTGGCTTGCAGCAGCCAAAAACATGCCAGGCAGCCTGGGGAGGAGATAGAAAAAATGTTCAAACCATCCTGCCTTAAAGTGAGGCACTTAAATACAAGACTAGATATTTTGGCCTTGATTCACTTAAGTCCTTTCCACCATATGTCCAAATCCTACAAGGTGAGTGTTAAGCACATGCTGCAGTTATTTGCAGGGGAGTGAAGGAATTAAGACGACTTTTGCTAAATCTGGTCCGTGACTGATATCTAGAAGCATCCTTGTGCCTTTTGCTGAGCAATGGCCTTTCTCTTTAGGGACTGCTGAAAATGGGAGAAAAATGTGATGGAGATTACCAGGTTGTTTTCCTATGGGAAGATTTCCACTAGACACATATTGATACTGTATTTATACATATTTACTTATATTCTCAGCCTGAGTAGTTAGAAATCCCTGATACAAAACTTCTCCACCTGAGCAGCACCAAGGGTTTGCAATCCATTCACAGAAGACCCCACCAATCCATTAATGCATTTTTAAGACTTCACAGGCATTGTATCTCTTTGGACCTATGATTCTTGTAGCAGAAATTCAGTGGATAAGAAAGAAGCAGAAAACCAACTCACAGTAGTAACAACATAGAAGAATGCCTCTGATGTAACACATTAATTTCTGTCCAAAACACATGCATTGATTTTGAGGTAGCTTTTATGAAACTGCTATTAAATTGTGGGTGAGTACAACTACAGCAAATATTGTTCCTTATCATGCTATTATCTTCCTTTCCTTATGACTCCTAAGGAGTTGAATGAAGCTATGATAATAATAGTAGTGATTTTCCATTTCCATGCCTCAAAAAACAGTTGAGTTTTGACAGAAGGGATGTTTCCCTTTATGACGTACCATTGTTTAACTTTTCAGGTTCTTTGCCTTGCCTGCATCTTATAACTCAGGTGGTGTTAAGTATAGATTTTAGAGAAACGAAACAGCTTAGAGAGACCTAAATGAAGATTAATTCACTTACTTCACAGAATCACTGTTTGGAAAAAACCTTTAAGATCATCAGGTCCAACTGTCATATAACTACCAGTGCCACTACTACATCATATCCTTAAGTACCATATCTAGACAGGTTTTAAATACATCCAGGGATGGTGATTCAACCACTTACCTGGACAGCCTGTTCCAGTCTTTGATAACCCTTTTGGTATAGAAGGTTTTCCTAATGTCCAACCTAAACCTCCCCTGGCACAACTTGTTGCCATTTCCTCTTGTCCTATCAGTTGAGACTTGTGAGAAGAGACTAACACCTCACTACGACCTCCTTTCAGGTAGTTGTAGAGCAATAAGGTTTCTCCTCAGGCTCCTTTTCCTCAGGACTGAACAACCCCAGCTCCCTCAGTCACTCCTCATAATGCTTATTCTCAAGACCCTTCACCAGCTTCGCTGCCCTTCTCTGGACCCACCCCAGCACCTTGATGTCTTTCTTGCACTGTGGCACCCCAAACTGAACACAGCACTCAAGCTGCAGCCTCACCAGTGCCAAGTACAAGGGCATGATCACTCCTCTGGTCCTGATGGACACACTGTTTCTGATAGAGGCCAGGATACTGCTGAACTTCTTGGCCACCTGGGCACACCGCTGTCTCACATTCATCCAGCTGTTGATCAACACCCCCAGGTCCCTTTCTGATGAGCAGCTTTCCAGCCACTCCTTCTCCTTATTATAAGTTAGGTGCTTACAAATACTTAATGAAGTTGTGAAAGAAATTTCAAGTGCAGGAAAAACACGTGGTTTTTTTATCCCTGGAGTGACTTTATTTTTCTGTTGTATTTGTATTGCATGTTCTTTTATACCTTGTAAAATGAAGTCAAATTGTGTTCTCACAGCATTTCTTTCTCAGGTTTTGATAAATGACTATATTTCCATAGGCTTCACTGAATTGTATTTAATTGAGACCATTTGTTATAAGATGATATCAAAGCTCAAGACCAATGGCTGGGTTTCCTCTCCACAGTGTCGCTCCCAGCAAACAATCAGATAGGAGACTCTTCAGAAATATAATGCCTTTTTTTAACTCACATTATAACTCACTAGTAAATATAGAAGGTTATAACATCTTAAAATAATTTATGGTACTGTCAAGCCTGAAGAAGAAAAGGCTTCTCTTGGGAAGCAGTTTCAGCAGGAACTTCAAAAATTCTATGTTTGATAAATAGCACCACAACTAACAATGTTCAAAGTGCAGGGATCAAGGGAACTTTAAATTAGGAATTTAGACTCTCAGGTCCACATAAAACTATTATGGAGGAAGATGTTATGACCAAACAAAAGACAAACATTTAATGTGTCAATGAAATCAACAAGAGAAACATATCTATGGATCTTCTGGGATCTGAGTTTTGACCTGTCTGTATACCAGGATGTCACTGAAAAAAGTGCAAATTTTTATCCTCAAAAAACCCTGTATTTTCTACTCATCTAAAATTTTTCAGAATCTTAAACATTAAATGTTTTTTTCTCATATTCAGGCCCAGCATTCAACACATAAAAAACCAAACAAGCACAAAAAAAAAAAAAAAAAAAAAAAAAAAAAACAACAAAACAAAACCAAGCCACCACCACCAAAAGTAAACCAATAATAATTATAACTTAGAAAAATTAAAAACTACTATTACATGATTTTGCAATGCTTCTAATTTTTAACTTTCTTAGCTGAATTTTAGCTGATATTTTAAAACAATTAAGTTGCTTCATCTGGAAAAGTTTTCGAAATTAGATGCTTTAGTTTGAAAATCTGTATTTTTTCTTTTAAAACAAATTGTACCAGGAGATCCACTGAAGCAAAAGCTCACAAAAAGTACTGCTTTCTACTAACTAGCACTTTCCAATGAAACACATTTTATTGGAAGATTCCTGACATGTTCTGTCCCTTGTTATATACAGGCTGTGGGTTTTGGATTTAATGCATTACTGAGGACTAGGAGTCATTTGCCATAAAAGAATGATCTGCTTACCCATAGGTTATCTAAGGATGGATGGAGAGATGTGCTTTAAAATTAGCTCCTCTTGACAATACCAAGGTACATAAAATGTTAAGTTTTATTAAGACTCTTTTCAGCTCTTGTGGACAAAGCCACTCAGCATCCTGAATTTAGAGGACATCTGCATTCTACTACTGTTATCTCAGTTCCTTTGCTAGGACCATATGCTTTGACAGAGATAAGAAAGAGAGGATTCGCTCTTTGTGAATATTCATTATAACTGTAATGAATGAGATAGCCGTGATTAACAAGAAATTAAGAGTTCTGTTCTTTGGAGAATGACGTACCCCACTCCATCAATCCATTTAAGTATTCAACATGAAACAGGTGAGTCATTCTATTGATCCCAATTTCTTAAGAGTTTAAACACCTGTTTTAGTTTCTTATTAACACATGGACGATTCAATTTTTCATCAAAAACTTCTTAAAAAAATAAAGCTAATCAGAAACAAGAAAAATTTTTTGACAGATTGAACTCAATCTGCCATATGTTGGTATGTCTATAAACAGCATCATAAATTATTTTCTGTATGTCCGCATCTCAGTACCTTTGTGCACTACCTTCTTTTCAATGTAATGCTCTCCTTTGAAACATTTTTTACACTGTGGTGTTTAGAACAACTTCCTAATTTCCCATTTAAATTACTGTTTCAGTCATGGTACTGATTTCAGGATATTTCTAATGAGGAATCACTGTCTTTTCACACATAAGAAAGAATACAGACACAGCATCTCTGAGCTACAGGTATCTGCATATCAGAGAAGAGAATATTTCATGTCTAAAGAGGTTTCAGGCCTCATGGACATTCCAGTGAGGAACCCAAATCCAGGCCACAAAAATAGCTTCATACTGGAATGGCCTAAATATCACTCAAGAATATGGAATAGAAAATACAGCTCCCCAAAATATCATCCTCCTATTAATCCAAAACTTTGGGATTCAAAAGTCCCTTGTGTAAACATCCAGATACACAAACATTCTTCCCTCTCTACACCTATGCCTCACTTGTTTTCTGTTGTGAATTCTACAGAGATGGAAACAGTCATCTTGCACCTGTTTTCCATAATAACCAGTCTCATTGGGACTGCTGTACTGATTGCAACACAAAAACCTTGGAATTTGTCTTTTAGCTTCACTCATGGGCCCAGCAACACATCTGTCTGTCTATCTGTCTCCTGGTATTTCTACCAAACTAATCACTGAGGACAGTTTTCCCCCATGTGCAAAGGCAAATTACTGTGTGTGTTGAGAAGGGATACCAGAAAGTGAGAATAGTAACATTCCTTAGAAGAGAAGTTGCTTAAGATGCTCTGCAAAGGTGTTCCTTAGTAACAACAACTACCTTGCCCGTGACCTGACTGAAAAGTCTTTTTACCATCACAACTTCCAAGGCAGGGGGAGTGAACCAAAAAAGAAAAAACAACTACAAAAAAGGATGTCTTATTATAAATTAATTTAACCAAGAAAAACATTCCAGAGGAGCTGGACCAACCACTTTTTTTTTTCATGAAGTTGTTACCTTCCCAGTGTCTCTCTTTAACTAGACTGCTCTCTCAATAGTTGAAAACCATCACAAGTGTTTAAAATCCATGTCAAGTCCCTTACTGTTACATGTATACAAAGCAGCCACACAATGCTCAAAAGGCAGCCTGGCCTCTTTGCTGTTGCTGCTTGCCAATTATGGCATAATGGATCTTATTTATACCGTAAACTGTAATCTCTTTAAGTTTCTTTCTCATATTGGCAGTTTTAGGAGAAGTTAACTGCACTGAGTAAGCGGTGATCCAAAATACACTGTCAGGGAGCTGTTCTACCAAAACTACAAGAGCAAACTCATTTTAATACGTTACCCGTACATGTTCCCTCTAGGATCCGGGCAGGCTTCAGCTAAGAGTTGCATTCAGGAGTTTTGCTGATGTGATCCTTTGCCAGCTAGATAATCACCGCTTAAAACCAGGCAGGCAGGCATCTTTGTCAAAAGAGCACAGTTCATGATCGTAAAGTGCCATCTTCAGAGTACTTCCAGACGTCACATTGTGATTGCAGGCTGCCTGCACCCCCCTCTTTAATTAAGAAGCCCTCTCATACTCATGCTGGGACTGCTGACATGTTGAACCTTGGCATTTATGGATCCATTTCTCTTTACAACCTTATTGCTTCTACACATTCTGCAGAGACTGTTTCATTTCAAATGGATCTTCGGTGCATTCATTTGTACATAACTTTGCCCCAGAAAAAGTCACAACAGACATACAAGTGCCATTAGCTTGATGTACACGAGTATCAGACTTAGTCTGATTTTGGGTTAAGTAGCCATTATCAGAAAGATTCAAGAAAGATATGGAAAAATAAAAAAGAGAAAGTTTACAGCATATTTATAGTATTCACTTCCCACCTGCACTGTTCACTGTAGGTCCATCAGGCCAGATACAGGGCAGGCTGTGGCACAGTGCACTTAGTGGTATAATATTTCTACAATATTGTAGTCATTGGACCAGTGATGAGGACTAGACACACACATAAAATGAGATGGAAAAGGAGAAATAGAGACAATCTCAATAGCAAGCTCAGCCCTATGAAACTTGTCCCTCTTCCTTACCCCTCCCATGGCAGGAAGGTCATTCTACCTCCTCTTTTGGAGTGGTTAAATCCAATTCTATTGATAAGAGGACTGTGTGCTTGAAAGATTTGGAATCCAAAGGGAGTCAATGTCAATCTCAAATAATCTTAATGTAAATTTTCTACTCTTGTAGTAAGATTACCTTATTATTTAAGGATTTCAAGACATGTCTGCAGGTCTTTCAAACTGGAATAGCTTGACTTGTCCCAGGCTAGCCTATTCATCTGCCTATGGACTTAGAAATGAAGACCATAAATCACGTATTTGTAATGAAGATCAAAATAAGGTATGAATGTACGTATTTGTGGTCAGATATTGCCACAGTAGGCTTTTTTTGCCTTTTTTTTTTTTTTTACCATTCTGTAGTAGTTGAATATGTAACAGGAAATGATTTATAAATCTTTGTGTGTGTGGTTTGGTTTTTTTTTGAAACAGTCAAATATCAGCTATAGTAGCTCCTACAATACAAGAGACAATCTTAGTAATTTATGCAGTCTTTGAGAAAAGAAGGGATTAGTGTGGTGTATCCTCAACCTAGAAATTACTATTGTTCAGAAAGAATAATAATAATGAAAAAAGATTAAGCATTCATATCCAGGCTAGAACTGCTATTGTAAATGAGGCGGCAGACTGAGGAATCGACCCTTTTAGGCAGAACAGCTGAATCTTTCTGTGAATTATTGTACACTCCTACAAGTTAACATCTATCTACAGCCTGTGATGCTTCATACTAGCTAGAGAAATTATGTGTGGACCTTGCCACATATGTAATCTAGAGTGTGAACTGAACAGTGCTCTTATAAGTAGCTGTAATGTCCCTGACAAACAGTAGCCCCAGGGAAATAATTTTGAAATCCCGGGACTCTGTATGTATACTTTCATTCATCTTAGGGAATCAGAGAGGAAGCCCCACTGCCATACTCAGCCCATATCCCTTTCCTGGCGGTATGCTTTCTGATATGTATCTTATTCTGCTTTGCATTGATTTTTAATGATGAAATAGTCACTGTTCCTATATTTTCAATAGGAAGCCTGAGTTGGTGGGAAATCAGGGAAACTGGTATGATCCCTGCCTCCAGGAAGCTTTTTTTATGCTCCCAAGCTGAGTCTGCTAGAGTCAATGCCTGTAATTCTGGCAGAGAAACACATATGTAGAGAAATGACATTTCTGCAGAAACATCATAAGGTACAGTCCTTGCTTGCTTTGGTCAAGCCTGCAAAGAAAGAGTGTGGAAACACTTTCTTTTCCATCTGTTATACAATGGCATTCAGTGAAGTATTCCCTGGTGGCAGGGTGATGACTTGGGATGTGGAAGATTCAGGTTCAGCTCCCTGGTTCACTGCAAAGGCAGCAGAAAGGAATATGTGCCCACATTTCATCTGCTCTAGTTCACAGCCACATATGAGCACAAAGGCACCTTCTTTGCTTAGCCCAGCAGACAAAAGTGGTTAGTTTTAACACAAATCAGTTACCACACCACTGCTTATAGCCTGGCTTACAAAGTTAGGTGCCACTTCAGAGGCTTGTGAGTGTCATGACCTAAACTGAAAAGTAAAGGATAAGCAAAATATATTCCCCCTGAGCTTCCTTAGATGGTGATGTCTGCATTATAAAGCACTGCCTAAGTCTCTTCACCTTTTGATTTCTTACTGTATCTTCAGATATGTCTGTAAAGCACTGAACATCATTTTAACACTAGATAAATCATGGGAAAGAATAACAGTTTCTGATTGTTTACACTGTATGATTTTTATTTTTTTTTCCCTAACCTATCCTTTCTGACAGCTCTCCATAGATTCCAGCCATAGTCTCGCATGCAGTTTTCAAATTAATGCACTTTTGACTGCAGTCTAGCTGTCTCCCTCACAGCTAAACAACTGTTCCAATATTGGTTGTTTGATGTTAATACCCACCTTTTATTGCTTCATCAATACTGAGCACAGAGTAAAATAGAGCCAGCTCTAACTTTTTAAGGCTTAGAGATCATGGTCGTGAAGATGACAGAATCAAATTCACCTTGTCTGTAGTTTATGGGTTTTGTGCTATTCCTCACACCAGTGACATTTTTTTTTTGCCACAAAGGTGAAATACTAAATTCACACAATGCAACTAAGGAGAGATGCTGCAAGTCCTCCTGGTGACTAAACATCAAGTGGCCTCAAAGGAGTTACAACATGATGAAATTAGATGTGCAGATTTCCCATTTTGTAAAGGAAAAAAAAAAAAAATCCTTTCCAGAAATACATTCAGTCTCATTTTTCTCCTTAGCAGATTAACTCTCTTCTTTTTATATCAAATTTTACAGTATTTTTTGGCCAGGTTCTCAGCTGGGAAATTTTCAGCCCTAAGTAAATGAGATGTTGAAATGTTCCAAGGAAAGCAATTTGGTCCAGTGTCAGTAACTGTGCATGTGTTTCCTTATCTGGGGATTTAGTTGTCATCTTTTAAAACCAAACAAATAAACTCTGAAGAATAACTTTTTTTCCTGGGATTGTAGGTAAATAAAACCTGTTTGTGTGCTTATGTTCTCCTTGTTGCTTAAATGAGATATTAATGATGAAAGCACAAGAGATCATCCTTAGATAGTAATGCATGAAGCCAAAGATCAAGTACAGAAAAATTGTCTTGTAAAAATCATGGTCTAATCTGGTTTAAATGAATTTAGTTTCCTGGCAGCTTTTGGGGTATACAGTTGTGTAAGATCAACTGAGAACCCAGAAAAAGGAGGCCCAGAAAAAGGAGTAAATAAAGAGTTTGCAAATTTGCCTAACACAAGCACCGCTCACCTGTCAAGTATTGTTCACTTGTCATCCTGTTAGCGCAAAATCTTTTACACAGAATAGTTGGAGAAATTGTCAGAACAGACTGAGGATTTCCCCTCAGAAGAAGCAGCAAAATCACAGAATTATTTAAGTTGAAAAGGGCCTCTTGAAATCCTCAGGTATGATTGTCTTGGCTAGTTAGACAGGGAGTAGTCACACTCCCACAGTATTTAATACTCTGTCACTCAAATGGGAGAATGTGGTACAGAAAGCACAAAACAAACAGAGTAGGGTAGATGAGAAAACACTGAAAACTAATTACAATTCCTGGTAAATGTTTTCTGTTGAAAATTTTTTGATGGATACTGGGTTTTGATTAAAACTAAAGATTTTGCAGGTAGTATTTGATTTCTGCATTTCTTTGCATTTTCAAGAGAGCAAACCACTCTGAAAAGCTTCCTTTTCACTCTGAGGAATTATATTTATAAAACATATAACTGATATGTTACAAAACATATATATTTACTATTATATATATTAATTTATAAAAATAGAAAATATTTCCAAGTAACTTTATAATTAAGCATAACTTTGTAATTTAGCATAACTCGCTAAAGTTTTCTACACACAGATTCCTGCTGCTGATCTGTCCCAAATACAGTTGCCTTCTGGAAATACAAAAGTCCTCAGTCAGCATAAGGGTTTCAGTGAAATGCCAGGGTATGTTTAACCCAGCAGCATGGCAACTACCCCTTTTGGGGGGCACTGTGTCAGTAGCACAGCTTCCCACTGCGAGGACATACGGCAAGGGCAAAGGCAACCACCTGTGCACACATCCCAATCACTCAGCAATATTGCTAAATATGAGAAAATAGAAACTCCTGAAAATAACAATTTATAATGCTATTACAGTTTAGGAAAGCCTGGAGAGGATTAAATGGTCTTTCCCACAGGAAAAAGAGATAGTCTGTTCAAAGATACCATTAAAGGCATTCATGAATGCCATGTCCCCATTGTTGTATTTCAAAGGATTCCTCTCAACAGGTTTTAATGTGCAAAAATTGAAGGAGCAGTTTATTTTCCAGAACTTCCTCTCAGACATGTCTCAATAATGTGAAATGTTTCACTAACTTGTCTCCTAACAAGGGACTCCAAACATGAATGTACACAGAGCTGTCTCAGCTGGCCATAGTTCCTACCCACACACAGTATTATCTGCCTTGAAGGACAACACTACAGCAGGAGACAGAAGCTCTACATGGCTAAGGAAGCAACAGCTGAACCATGGAGAATTAGTTTCAAGGTAAAAAAATTTAGCAACATAATCATCTGTCTTTTTACAATGTTTACAATGCCAGGGGTTTGTTGATTTGTTCCCGTGCTTATTTTTGTGATACTAAATTTGATTAGAATGAACATTCCCTCTGGGTGCATTGGCAAACCATAAAGTAGAGATACACTGAAGCCTATTATAAAGTCAAAATCTATAAATAAATTTAGAGTTACACAAAAAAATGCTAGGCATACTGAGCATTTTATTATTCAATATGTCTTTTTGCTAGTGGCATATCTACTTAATTCTGAGAGATCTGTGTTTTACTAAGCCCAGCAAGCATTTAATAACCAGCACTTTAGAGCAACTTCTGTATAAACAAATATTCTAAGGTGCTTTTCAAAGATCCTAGCTCTTTTCATCAGTAAACGAACAGAAATGTAAAGCTCTCTGGAAGGTTATGGACATTTTCTATCTCATAAGTAAAAAAAGAACTTGGATTGAAACAGGTCAAACTGAAACCTGTGACTCCTTCTGGTGGAGCAGAGTGTTTTTATATAGATACATGCAGTTTTGATACCTAAATGAGAAGTTTGTGCTACCTGAACAAAAAAGCTTTCAATTTACTAAAACTAGTTTTCTCTAATTCTTATATAAATTAGTTCAATCCTAATCAAAACCCTTTATTTAGATGTGTAATGCTGGAGGACCTGACTTACAGACGGCTGAATTGGTCTAGTACAGTATATGGGACCCAGGATTCTGGAGATCAGTGGCATTCAAGCGATGCCACGCAATCTTTCTGTGAAGAGATGCTGTCTACTGAGACCTATTCTGTAGATAATCCTTAGATTTGAAGAAGCATCTGTCTGTGTTTCAAAACCACAGCTATCTGAATGCTAGCAATTTAAATTTACAACCATTTCCCTAATTTAAACAGTATTTTCTTGATTTGCATGAAAACCAAATGACCATCATGAAATGCATCCATTTATACTCCAAGTTCAATAGTTAATATTGGAAGGGGTCCAATGTAATATAAGACTTCCTCTATCACCATAATTTTTGAGCTACTCTATACAAAATTGAAAGGAAGACACTTTATGTAATCTCAAAGTTCAAAGATGTTAAAATCGGTTGTAGAAATAAAATG
The DNA here is from genome assembly GCA_024605025.1 of Megaceryle maxima. Lineage (NCBI taxonomy): Eukaryota > Metazoa > Chordata > Aves > Coraciiformes > Cerylidae > Megaceryle > Megaceryle maxima. The sequence continues at coordinate 33,067 of JANHGN010009672.1, forward strand.
AGGTATCAAAGATTTAATTTCAAAGATCATTATTTTCACAATTGAGCATCCTTAGTTAGGGCCTGCTTTTCAACTGGACTAAAACCAAGCAAATCATCCTGAAACAATGGAGTGGGATAAATCCTCAGTACTTTTGAGCATCTGGGCATTTTCTTCAGATCAGAGTCCCAAGAGAAGCAACCAGTAAGTTCTCTCCTCTGCTGTTATGGGGATGACACTGCCATTTGACTGGAGATCACCAGGAATCAAATGTAATCCTCTCTGTGTCTTTGAAACATAACTTAAGTTGAAAAGGAAATCTCTGCCCATTTTGTGGATAATCCAGGTCCCAGTAATTCCATGACAAAAGGGGACTCCTGTCTCCAGCTGCAGGAAACCCAAGGAGCAGTGTCAGGCTGTGTTAGCTGTGGTTCTGTCCTACATTTTTGTATGCACTGAGTAAGGGCAGACATTACTACAGTCCTTACTCAAGGAGAATCTCTTCTGAAGTCAAATAAAATTTCATTAACATCAGTTTGTTCGGAAACATTTTGAAAATTGCAGTTATGATTAACAGAAGCTATAACTGTACGTGAACACACTCATTTCAAGCGCTAGTAAATGCCAGCAGAAAATCAAGTAGGAGCCTCTTAAGCTTGAAGCAAGATGAGCAAATGGTTTTCTGAGTAGAAGAGCAGTTGAATATCTGAATTATGTTTGTGTTAATAGTATTCCCAGTGGAAACTGTCTTGAGCTCAATAATTTTCACTTTGTGAACACTTCTAGACCCAAATGGCTGAGTCCTAAAGCTAAATATATAGTTGATCCATAGGTCATGCCAAGCACTAGACTTGCAATTCTTAACTCATTTTGATAATACGGAACAAGCAGCATTATCAGCAAACCATCAGCCTCCACAGGGCTGTGAATGCCACTGCTCTGCATAGTCAACACTAATACATTACAATTTATTTACATTTCACATAATATCTGTTATTTTTAATAATTCAATTGATTGTATTTTCTTTCTTTTTTTGTACTTATTAAATCCATCTCTCACCTCTTGTATCCTAACCAATACATCTCTTGTACCCTTTACAAAATTTCCAACTTGTAAATGAGTTACCACAGCCTTTTTTACTCCTCACACTAACCCAGTTTCTTAATAAACATGACTCTCCTCAAAATGCTACCATATTTTATGCAGATATGGTGCATTCACTGTGTTTACTATCCTATATTTAGTAATGTACATTGATGTTTATATTAAACACACCAAGGCAATTGACATTAACATACATTCTAGACTCAAGTATTTTAAAAGCCTCAGATACGCCATGGTTTTGAAAGCATTATCCCAGAAGTTAGGCATGGTCTGCTGTATGAAAGTCGAAGAGGCTATTCAAACACACACTGACAACTGCAACTTGGTATCCTCTTTTGTCCTGAAATGCTGTAAATCAAAATACCTTGTGAAAGAAGACAGGAAGGAAAGAGAATTCCTTTATAGCAAAGATGCAATCCATAAAATGGTATCTGCCATTCACTGTATTTTTTGCAACTCTTTGGTTTTCTGGCATCCCAAAAGTCAAAATAGCAACAGCTTTTGTTGCTACAGTAATTTATATTGATTTATCAAACTGTAGTTTCCATTGTCATTGCCATCACTGTGCCTGGATGTGTTGAATGAAATTAAAAGGTCTGAGAGATAATCAGACTGCACCAGAGAAAGCTGGTCTTGATGATCTTGAATGTCTCTTCCAGCTGAAACTATTCTGTGATTCTATGTTTCTAGGTAGGTTGGTAGATAGGAGAGAGTTTTTTGCTTCAGCAAGGATCATTTCATTTTTATGTGTTTAAGAATATCTAAAGGCTAGTTTTACAGCACAAAACAGAAAGAAGTAGCTATGGTACTTGCTCCCTACTGAAGTAATTGTAAGAGTTTGCCAATCTACAGAAAGCACTGCTGAATTAAGAATCTGTCCTTTCCCTGAGAATACAGTAAAATTTTAAATGGGTACTTTCCAGTCTGAGACTGTCCTTGTGAAAATACTTGAAATCAAATGTACTTAGCTGTGCTCACGCTAGGGTTGAAGTTGCCTTGATATTTTTTTTCCCCAAGCTTTGTGATCTTTAGACCAGATTAACAAACAGAACTGCCCAGCTATGCTGAGAAGTAAGGACAGCTATAAGTTCATGAGAGAAAGAAAAAGAAACTCCTCCTTGCAACTGAATAAATCTTGCATTACAGTGGGATGAGCACTGTGAGAAGTTTCTACTTTATTTTTATGTTTGCTGTAATTCCAATTTAAAAATATAGGAAGAAACTGAGCAATCACATCAATTCTGTCATTGTCAGCGAGACAAACTTTCCAGCCACATGAACAGTTGAGCAGCTTATGCAGTCTGTCCTGTTTTCCAAGTAATGTGATATTGATAATTGACATTCACATGTATTTAAAGACATCTGAATTCCTTTTCCTATTCCTCAGGCATCAGTGAATTAGCAAATTTGCTTGCTGAAAATCAAGAGCAAAAAGCCTCATAAATTCTGTGCCTGAAGCTAGCAATCTTACTGAGCAAAGTGTACAATGGGTTGTTTAACACTAAGGTTATCAAGAGATTCTCCACCTCTGTCAAGAACCCTGTATCACTTGTTTTCCACCACAAGAGTTACGAAGGACTGGAGCCTCCCCTGACAGGAGACAGACTCCACTGCAAAAGTTCACATGTGCCAATTATTCCCAGAAAGAGAAAATGGTCTCTAGCCTGTTCACAATCCCAGTGAGCGTTACCTGCATTGCTGTATCGTTAGGCTGAGAACAACTCTCTTTCTCCATCAACTAATGATTTTGCAGTCAGTAGTGACAACATATTCTCTCAGTATCCAGTGGGAATCTTGCCATGGGCTTGCAATAAAGCCAAGAATTTAAATGAAGTTGTCAGATGGTGAGGAAAGGAGGTATCACTTTGGTTCTCTGTGAAAATGAAACTGAGCGCATGTGATCCTGCTTCACACTGTAACTCTCATGTGGCCATGCATGGTGTGAAGTGGCTTCAGAGATGCTCATATACATGAGGGAGAAAATTCAGAAGTCATAGCAAAGAACTGTTTTGTCTAAAGACAAGGTTGTAGGCACTTACAGGCTGAATGTATAGAAGGCCATGGCAGTAAGTGGGAACATCTTGAGGCAGGGGCCTCTCAGGCATCAACTTAATCCCTCCCCTGTCTGGGGACATGGTATCATGTCTTACACAGATTCTCAGACCTGCCTGAGCTGTACGCAAATGGTCTCCCACACAGAGAGCCCTGGGTTACCATCCAGCTTTCCCTCTCTCTCCTCCACCTACTCTGTACTTCTGCAGACATTATGCAAAGTTATAGCCGAAGAAAGTAAATGCTTAGTGTATGTCCAATGTCCTATGTGGTTTTATGTTTGCTGTGACATAGAACGATTGGTCTCAGACAATGCAGAAGGTCACTAGTATCCCAGTGATTATGCTATTTTTCTTGTAGCAGCCAAAATTCATCCTATTAGAGTATTTACCCAATTGGAGCACAGTGCTCTTGGGCTTATTTAAATGTAAATGACATGATATTTTTATCTCTAGACTTCTGCATTCTTTACTTAGATTTCCTTTCTATTCTTTTCTGTTGCTGTTGTTCTTTTGTTTTGTTTGGTGTTTTTTTTTTTTGTCTGGTTGGTTTTTTTGTGTGGGTTGGGGATTTTTGTCTTTTTACTTTTGACTGATATTTAGTACATTTTATATTTTGATTTAATTTAATTGCTAATAGAAGTGTGGCTGATAATCTAATGCTTGACAAATAACTCCAAATTGCTATGTTTTATTTAAAAAAATAAGGGTTTAAAGTAGTGCCAACATCAAATACTAATACCAGGAGAAAAATATTCCTATTTCATGCTTTGAAGAATCAGGCCTTGTCATCTCAGTATCCGTTTTATCACTCTTAAACATCTTTACTTTTTACATCTCATTTTATTATTTTTCAAGAATGTAAAAAATGAGGCCTAAAGGAAATGCATAGTGTCTTATTAAGTAAAATCCTTATATTACATTCTACAGCTTAGGTTTTGTCTTGGAAAAAAAAAAAATAAAATTTGTGTAATGTTAGATATTATTCATGCAGGTACAATAGAAGAAATGGTTTCTTACACAGCTTATAAGTAAAAAAGTTCACTTGTAGGCATGTAATTTCTGAGGAAAACACATTTATTATTCACTTAGTTGAAACCTAAAGGAAAACAGAAAGGAAAAAAAAAAGCTAGACTAGGGCTTTTGGGAAATGCTGCTATCATCCTCTTCTCAAAGGAAATTTAAATGAAATTAGAACTAGCATATTTTCATGCAGCATTTATGAGCATGTTGATTTTGGGGAAAAAGTATGATCTGTTTTGACTAATTATCAAAAAACAATTTTTACTATTCAGAAAATTCAAGGCACCCACACTCTGAAGTACCTCTGGGTAACACACCCTGGATGACTCAGTACCGTTGCTCTCAGTGTCACTGGTTAATGAAGCAACTAATCATTATTTTTTGGATCACGTTAATCTTTGACCAGATCAGCTTCTGGAAAATACTTCAGTGCTTACGCAAGCAGGAAGGGTAGCAAACAGCAGCTCATATTTAAATTGGCTAAGTTGGTCCCTTAGCCAGTGCAAAGCAATAAAGTCTGGTGAGCCAGCATACAATATGATGTTTCCATCATACAATATGATGTTTCCAATTTGAAGAAGAGATTTAAAATATCAAAGGATAGAGAAAAGATGAAAATGAGGTCCCACTGAAACAGTGACCACAACCAGTGGAAGTATGCCCTGGTTGCTGCAAGCCTTGGCTCCATCACAGAACCTTGGATTTCACCAGAGAAGATACATTTCTCTCTTCTCAATAATTTTTTATTCTTTTTTTCCCTAAGCTTTAAATCCTACACCTGGGCTAGTTGGAAGTTTTTCCCACCTTGGGATCTCTTGGTCTTCTGAAAGTTACATCACTTTAAAGAGGCCACTGGAACCCCACTTTAATAGAAGTATTGAAAAGAGCAAGAATCTCATGCAACAGCTGGAAGAGGGAAAGATAAATGCACCATTGCATTGGACTTCTTTCATTACTTCTTTTTATATAAATCAAAGTTAAAGCTAGTTCTCAGTAACTATAGTCTCCAATTCACAATACAAGTAGCTATGCCTTTCTCAAGAAGAGGAAATCATGAAGTTTCTATGGAAACTTCATAATTAATAGCTTACAGTGTTAAGCATTTTTCATTTGGAGATTTTGAAGTATTTTCCAGTGGAACTGCAGGCTCCTGTACAAGAAATGCAGGGCCTACTGGCCTCAGTCTTGCCTACAGTCCTAGCCACTGACCACTTGAAAATATTACATGGTAAAAACACTGCCCCACTTACCTCATGTCCTTGATTCCAACTCATTTAGGCTTTAGTTCAGTAGGTCCCACTGGATATATATGCTATGCCCCATTAAATAAACATATTCAATGACTTTGGTTTCAAATTTAACTCCTTATGTGAAATGTCATCACATACTGTTATGTGGTTACAGATAAGAGCCTTAGCTATTAAATCCTTTAAGGCCTAACTGCTGTATTTGTACCACTCTCATACCACAGTCTGCTCACATGACAGAAAAAAAAAGAACAAAACTGGTAATGGGCATTCCTAACTTTTTCATTTATAACTGGAGTATACTTGGATGTATGAACATCTCAGATTTCTACATCAATAAATTAAGAAGACAATATTTATACCAAACATCACTGGAAAATTAATTATTTTTAGAGGTCCAATTAAGGTCTAAATTATTCCTGCTTCTCTGTGATATGAATGATCTTCCATTTAGGTAGTAAATTTAATTTGTAATATTTAAAACCATTGTGCTGGCATTTTTTAAAATGAGATGGCTAAATGCAGAAAAAAATTACAGATGCCCTGAAAAATGTGCTCATTTATAAAACCAAGCTTATTAACCTTGATTAGATGCATTGCTTACATGGCACGTCCATTGTCTCATACTGAGTTCTTACAAGATTTGTGAGAAACAGTGAGTATGCAGGGGAGAACTAATGAACAGCTCCTGTGAGGAAATGCAAATCCATGAGTCTAAACCACACTGGACTCCAAGGAACCCTTGCTTCCAGAAGACCATCCTCGTGACAGACAGCGGTAGAAATGCTCTTCTATTAGCCCCTTATTCAAGGACCACTTATTTTTAATTTCTGAAACATGGACATAACTGTATAAATGATTTATTTGTTTTTCATTCTTTTTATCAGGAAATGATAGATATGGGAGAATTCAATCTTATTTTGCAGAGTTTAGTGGAAGGTTTTAGGTTTCTTTGTTTTTCCCTGCATTGAATTAAAAAGTAGATGATAGGATGCTGAATAATTGAGGAAAAAAGAAGCATTAAGATAAAAAAGTACTTGGAACCTCTAACAGTGGAGTACAAAAATAGCAGATTATTCTGTCCTTAAATTCTTCTTGCCATGACAGTGTAAGCAAGAACTACAGACTCTATTTAAGAAAACAAACTAGAAGTGTTTCAAATCCTTTGAACAATTATCAAAATGCCAGAAGATGGCTTATAATACAAATGTGAAGACATTTATTCAAGGGACCCCCAATTCACAGCCAGATCACTTCCTCTATGAGCTGCATGTGGTTTCTTTTTACCTTAGCTGTTTTTATGTGCAGATTTCAATTATTCTTAACTTTAATCATTCATTACCATTATAGGAGAGCATATAATCAGAAGAATATTCTCCAAGTCAAATGCAGATTGAAAACCCACACTCTCCAAAACTGGAGGGTTTTCAAGGACCTCACATTCTGTCAGGCTCAACCACTTAGTTTAATCATGCAAGTAACTAATGGGGTTAGTGTAAGAGGAAAAATCAGGCCGAGTATCCAGAAGGGAAAAACAATAATCTGGACAGTGGAGATGCACTGAGCCATGAAATTAGCCTCCCTGAGGGATGTGGAAGAAACAAAATTCTAAAATACCAGAAAGTTGCTGTGAGGCAGGAAGCTAGATAGAGGGATCCGAGATCTCAAACAGGCACCCTCTGTCTGACTCCTGTAGTGATTTAAGACTTTATTGCACTTGCTCTCCTGCCAGATAGGATCACCTCCAGAGCAGAATCAGAACGCAAATGGAAGGTTTATCAACTTCAGTACCCAGACTTACTTCCTAGGTTGAACAGCTGATAAAACGGGGTTAAGCTCACGGGTCAAGCTGTCAGTCAGCAAATGTGACATGTAGGCTCCTTCTGGATTATGTCAATCCTTCTACATAGTGTGGGGGAGGAGAGACAGGGGCAAGCTTAGGAAAAATAACATTTTAAACATCTCTGGAAAGATGTGTTAGAGGACACTTGTCAGTGCTCTGACATTTTTAGATTTTTTTTTCTTCCATTTTTGACTCCCACAATAGCTTAAAACTACAAAACAAATAGCAAGGAAAAAAGTAGGCTGAGAAACAACACATCTCCAGAGACAGAGAAATAAAAATAGATTTAAATAAGCCAGGGTAAATAAAATTGTTAAAGGCATATTCACACAAATTATCTTCCACCCACTTCTGAGTTGATCCCCCATATTTAAAGACTTTTCTTTGGTGATGACTAGAACAACTATTCTTGGCTCTACTTCCTTCCTTCACACACTTTATTGGGTAAGAAAAGATGCCAAAAAGTGGGAGTTTTATGAAAGCCATCATAAAATGTTATGGGTAATGCTAAACAAATTATGAGTTACTCTAAAAAAATGGCCCTTTCTTTGGGTAAAAAACAACAGCTGCCTGAGAGAGCTCAGGTTTCCTTTCTAAAAGCAATGATAAACCTACTATCAAGGGCTATAGCTGGCAACTGTGGAGGCTGTGGAAAGTCAACATTATTGAAGCTGCTTTCCTGACAGTCATTTCTGAAAAGCTAGTAGTGATTTGCTATCTTGATGTCTCAACCTGAAATGTATATTTCCACATATAAAAGAAGTCCAGTGTCCTACCTGGGGATTCAGGAGACCTCAGCTCATTGCTTTTACTTGTCCTGTAGCTTCTGGGACCTGTAACCAAGACATTTTCCTCTTGGTCTATCAAGTTTATTACTGGTTTACTAAGCAGAAACTACTCCTACTCTCCCCTCTGTTTGGTATGACGGGACCAATTAATCAGGACCACTACACAGTTATGATAAACAATACTTGGGCTGTTGGGTGTTTTATGATGTGGTTTTTTCCCTTGTTAGGGTTTTTTTTTTTCCCTGTTTGTTTGATTGGTTTTATTTTGTACGTTATTCCAGTATATTGCAGGCAGTTTATAAAGCTGTGGAAGGTAGTAGTGTGAAGTCCAGCTCTGACAGTCAGCATAAGCCCTTCTTATATCCAGCCTACCATTTTCCTGGACCATAACTATGATACTACTATGGACAGTTCTGGAGTATCATTCCTCTGAACACAATGGAATTTTAGAAATTGAAGTAAGACTTTTGCAGTATTTTTAGTACCTGAGTGCACAATCTTAAAAACTTCCATTTAGCTGTCACCAAAATTTGGAGGTGAAGTGCTTTTGTTGCCTCAAGTTCTGTTTCTCCATATACTAAACTAAAATATGTTTCTGGTCTGACTTGCACAAGAAGTATCTAGTTCCTTTGTAGTCCATCCATTAGGCATTTCTCCAAGTATCACATAGAGATACCCAATTCAGTAAACGTGGTTGGGCCACATCTACCACACAGCAGTGTACACAATGTGCACCTATCTAAGTATTCTCCGGTTACCACACACAGCTGAAAAGGAAGGGACCTGGATTTAACTCTTCTTTTTGAGATGCAAATCCACTCTCCCTGAGAGTGCAATAACTACTAATCAAGTGGCTAATGGGAGTTGACATTTTCAATTTCTCCTGTAAAAACCTATTCCACATTGCACAAAAGACTGAAGGGAATGGGAGAGAGTGCAGCAGAGCCTGACTCCGTCTTCTTGTGATAGGCACTCACCTGGAAACAGAGTAAAGTGGGTCTCTATCTTCTCTAAAAGTACTGTTTATGCATTTCATTCCATGACTATTTAATGCAAAAGATATAAAATTAGGTATCCGTGAAGCATTAATTAATTTATAATCATTGTTCACTGGCTTTCCTCCTCTGAGAGCAGAACATTTTGTGCTCTGGAATATGAACAACAAGTGCTGCTTCCCTACTATCTCTGATTCCCGTGGTTCTAGTTTCACCAGATCGTAAGATCTTCTACTAAATTTAGATTTTTAGAGTGCTTCAGTGATGGCTTGTTTCAGGTTACCCTGTAAAAGCCAAGTATGGAGACAAAACAGTGCAATAGCATGGCAGATAAATGGCAAAGGGAGTTTCCAAGGGCAATACTTTTGGCAAATGAGTTTTTAGAAGCACCATAAAAATTCACAATTCATTTTATAAAATTTAGTATCTACCTGTGAATCTATTAACCTGTAAGAAGGAACATCTCTGTGTCATTCCTTCTTTTCAAGGTAATCCCTGGCATTGTTGCAAATTCTAAAAGATTGCAATTATAAACATTAAGAAATTCTGAAAAGATGGATTCACCATGAAATTCCAGAGCAAAATTATGCTTTGCTAGTATGATGAGAAGTGCAGAAATGTACATTGTTGTCAGGATAAGCAAACAGCTTTATTTCCCAAGCCTTTCTGCATTGCAGTTATGCAACCACATCAATTCACTGCAATTGTCTTCCTTTTCTTGTAATTCTTTCTGGCCTCTTCTAAGAAGTAAGAATTTTATTATCTTTGTTCACTGGTTTCTATTCCCTCATCATTAAGAGAGGGTTAGGAGTGTTCATATTTCAAGACACAGTTCAAGACTTGAAGCCACTGAGTGACTGTCAGGAGACAGTTCTAGTTCTGCCTTTAAAAGTTACCTTTGTAGATGAAGGTGCGGTGCAAGGGCTATGTAAGAGACACAAATCCTTTAGTTTGCAAAAAATGAATACAATTTTTCTTTTATTGGTATAACTATACCTTTAGCTTTTGCTGCCCATACAAGGAGTGGAAGAAGTAGCTAGGGAATTTTAAGTGTAGGAGCAAGGAAAAGTCAGGAATCATGGTATTTACTCGTAACATTCAGAGAGTCTCTATTTTATGGCATCACTGCTGTGGTGATTTCTTTCTAAGTATGTAGCATAAAGCAGGAGATGCTATAGATTCTATCTGTACTTTAACTCTGGAAAAATTACTTTGAAATGTTTTTACGTTATAGGGAAGAGATATTTAATTTTTATTAGTGCCTGATTAATTTCACATTATTTGTTCTAATATGTTATTAATTCAACAGGACCCTATTTTGTGATGTTAAACTTCTTGTTGTGGAAAAGGAAGACCTCAGTCCTGTGAAAAATATGTGTGGTGAGAAAAACACTTTTGGCAATGGGAAGCAATTTTAATTCTTTTAGGCATAACAAATACTAAGTAGGAGAGATACTGCTCTTTCAGGATTCTCCTCCACAATAATAAGTAGAACTGAGAATGACACTACTCTAACCCATATATTATAAATTCCCAAATAGGAATAAAAAAATCACCCAAAAAGCCTAAAAAATACATCATACACAAACAAAGCTATAATATCTCTAGCAATATGAGACAAGAGGTGCATATGAAGATTTCCTACAGTGAGACTGAAATGATCTGTTAAATATTTTACTCTAATGTCTTTTTTAATATTTTTTTTTTCAGGCTTTTGCACATTTGTCAGGGCTAAATTTATTGCACTTTAAGAAAGCCTGCAAACAACAGCAACTGTGCTTATTCTCTCTGTTCAGTCTTGGATCTGTTAAAAAGTAAATCTACTCCTCACTTTCCCCTCTATTAATTTCTCAGCAGCTATGAGCAAACTTTCAAGACTTGCACTATATATATTTTACTCATAGAATTAGTCAAACTTTCTGTGTGGGAACGGGAGTATTAATGAAGCCTTGTGGCTGTTTCCGCAGTCATAACTTAGAACAAATGCATGGGTTTGTTACTTAGAGTGAAGAAAATAGCTTATAATGCAGCACATATATTTCCATATGTGTACTGGTGTGTGTGTTTGTGGGAGCGTATAAAACTTGTGGGTTTAGAAGCTAGTAACTGATAACAGAACCAAATTCTAATCCTAACAGTAATGTTCTGCCTACCTTATTTCCCATGCATTCTGAATCTGAAATGCTATTCTCCACTCGTTGTCCATACACAATCATGTAATGTGGATATGTTCTTTTAAATAGATGGTATTTCCATTGAAGTTAAAAAGCCATAGATATTTACTTGCAAAAAAAAAAAAACAAACCCTAAACTTTTGTGTAGATAATCAAACAATAAAACCTTTATTTTCTTTTTACCATCACTCATGAGAGTAGTGAGATTTAGCTCTCAAAGGTCTGCAGGCACTTTTGCATTTCTTAGGGAAAAAAAAATCCATTTAGCTCAGCAGAGGTAAAAGTTTTAAAATAAAAGTCTTGTTTGAAAACTGAAAATAAAGTCTGAAAATGGAGAAGACACTATTGTAGGCATTGAAAAATGCCACAATGCAGTGTGTGCTGAGAAAGACCACCTAAGTACTTTCCAGAATACTCAGTTGTAGGTCCTAACATTAAGAGATTTATTGCAGTCATTTTGTGGACAAAGTTACAAGAACAAATCTTAAGACAATTCAGTGCTATAATACTCTTGTGTCTTTTACCTCCCTGCTTTTTCCATCATGTTGTAGTCAAACACTTCGGTGAGATCTCGGCTAAGAATACAGTCAAGAGAGACATTCCAAGATTTGCTTAAACCTGTGGTCCAAATAGGATAATGACAGAAGGAGTTGGGACACTTGTCTCAGTTTATCCAGAAAATCAGCGTAAAAGCTGGAAATCAAAGTGTGTTTAAATCCAAATTAGTTTATGTTGGTAACCACTGGACAGTGCAGCTTCCCACATGACCTATTTGACAGGAGTGCAAGACAGGAAATTGTGACACTCAATCTTCAAGCTGATACTGTGCCAGAGAGTTTAGTATTTGTTCATTTCAACATGTTTCTTCTTTTACTGCCTCTTCTCCTTGTTACTTGTCACAAAGTCTAAGGCATATCACCATATGTGTGCCTTTTGAGATAGTCCCTTCAGATGACACCAGCTGCACATTAAGACAAAAGCCAACAGCCTGTGGAAATAATTTGCACAACTGTGTTGCTTGCAATGATGAGCAAAGACCCTGGATCCCAAATGTAGCTGAGCACTGGACTGAGGTGATGCTAGTTCTGAGGATACTGACAATAAATAATGAAGTTCTTTGTTTATTCCACTTCTCAAGTTTGCATTGGTCAGAAGGTAAAGATTTTGAGCTCCTACCTTTCCTTGCAGAGGCATTTTAAGGAATAATCCCTGAGCTAACTATACTGATGTTTCTCAACTGCTGGGTTAGAAAAGATGATCAGAGTCACACGGCATTGGAAATATTATGAATCCACAACAGAAAGAAAAACTCATTCCCAGGGTATTCATATCCTTCAAGGCCAAGTACTCTCTGTAACCTCTCATAAATAGAGTTAGCATTGTTACCATGGATACTTTCTACTCTCCCCTTAATAAGAAATAAGTAAATCTAGAAACAAGTAGAAACAGAACTACATGATACCTTTTCCACCCCTGTTCTTTCTGTTTTGTCAGGGGTTTTTCAATTCATTGCCATCATTTCTATGTGAAACATGACATACATTCCCTCACACTTTTCCCCGTGAAATATAAATGAATACTAGTTAAAAAGGGGAAGTATATTAACTCAGTTTCAGTAGTTTACTGAAAGACGCATCTTTCCCACTTCTAACATTTCTATATGCAACATGTTAGAAGACTGAAGACCAAAGCAAAAGGAAAAGAATCCTGAGGTTTCAAATTCTTCCTCTGTGATGGCAAAAGCCAGGCTAGCCAGGCAAAAAAACCATGTTTGCTACATAAAAGCAACTTATTCATTTATAATGAAGAAAAGGAATCAACCATAGGAACAAACAACAACAAAACCAATAAACATGCAAATTCCTAACTCTGCCTTCAAAATATATTCATTTTTAAAACCTGTTTATCCTTCACACCAGCTGAAGAAATGAGAAAAGGAAAAAAAGTGTAATCTCTAGCTTTAAGAAATTGCTTATGGAAAAAGCTTAAGATGATGAGACTATTGAGTGAACAAGATGATTTCATAATACAATTTGTGCCTGTTTGGTAATGACACTAAAGATTTAGAATAAAAACCAAGAACAATCATTCAGCAATTTAAGCAAAGTCAAGGCTTATTTATCTTTTTAATGCTTTTTTGCTGGTGCCAGACTTCCTCCAGAAATTAGGTGGATTGAATGAAGCTGGTCAGTGCAGAATTTTAGCCTAAGAAACATTCACCACTTTGATCCTCTTCCAGTGGGTGCTCTATTTTTATTGAAGTTTAGAGGAAAAATTTTCTGAGGTGTTTTCAAAAGGAAGCAGTGAACCAGGCTACAGACTGCTTTGCACATGGGAGCTACAAAAGCACCTTGGTCACTACATTAGATACTAGGCAGAAGGTGAGAAAGTGAATATGATCTTTAAGTATGTAATGAAATAACCAAGTTAGATCCAAATTGTTCTTCTTAAAAGCTAAAGAGAAAGTTGAGAGTCAAAGCTTTCTTCTGTCTTAAGCGAGGTGGATCTGCTTTATGGTATAAACATTCCAAAGGGTAGAGAGAATCAATTTTTCTTAGTAATTTTTTTTTCCCCCAAATTCTGAAGTCTTGTGGTATGGCAGATGTTTCAGTATGAATTCACCCCATCTAAATGTAATTGGTTACAACTGACAGCTACTTTCTGCTGATTGATTAAAGAATGAGCTGAGACATGGTGTGAGAGTCTTTTCAGTGATGGTAGACACCTAGTTTAAGATGTGATTGTTCGTTTTTTGTAAGGCCTTTCTACTAACTACAACAGAAGCCTGTTTCACAGTCTTGGACTGGACATCTTTCAGGCAGACAAGATGAATCCCCCGACTATAGTGCAGCCTGGATGTGATTCATCATGTTGAGATGTAGCCATACCTCACTTTACTTCTCCTTTACTTGTGCCTGACTTGCTTCTGCTAGGGAAAGCTTCCTGGGAGCAGATGAGGCCCAGATGAAGAGAGCTGAGGGAAGGATGAGTCCAGGTTTTATCACTTTGCAATGCTTTTGTGTTCATGCACTGGCCATGTAAGCAAAAGTTTCCCCATGCTACCTGCATCCCTCAGCCTTCAGTGGGCTTCATGGTGATTGAAACTCATACCATCTTGCACTTGGTCAATGGCTCCAAGGATTAATGTGGAAGAGAGACTGCTACTGCTGTGGTCTCAGGGAAGCCCCAGGAGCATGGTTATAGGGTACTTTATAAGTCTCTCACACTGAGGTGGAATCACAAAACTTGTTTAGACTTTCTTATGTCTAGTAGTAGGTGACTTATGGGCAAAACAATATGATACTGGTCTTCATTAGAGGAACTCAAATGATGCAACTTATCATCCTGAGTAAAACTGCAGCTAAGAAAAGTTGCGAAACAAATCTATAATTGTTAAGCACTAATGCAGATAATATGGGGACAGATTATTTCTGATGTTTTCTGGGTATTCCCTGAGGCCAGCATTCCAAATCAAACTATTGGCACTCCATAGAATATGTAAGCTGAATCATTTGAAAGGACAGGTAGAGTGACTATCTACTTCAATAGTTTATAATAGCTTTTCTATTAAGAGATAAGGAGAGAGGTCTGTGATAAAGAACACAAAAGTAGAAATTGTGCAGTCCTGTTTTTTAGAACTCATCCTTCCACTGACTTGTTTTTCCTTTGATTTTGGGCATACCGCTTCAATTGCATCTCTTAGTATCCCTTATTATAAATCCTAGAAGTCACAAAAATGTTTTCCCCCTTTCCTTGTTTCAAATATCAGTTACAGACTGTGCATAAAAAATGTTAACTATTACCTAGTCATAAATACCAGGTTTTAATATTGACTCATTGTAATGGCTACTTTACAGCTGTTATAAAAGTTAGTTTTCTTAGCTGACCTTATCTCTCTGGTTTTTGCTTTTGTATATTCTCTTTCAACACCTCAGGGTCATTCAGCTCCATTTAAATCACTTCTGTGTCTGAAAGCAGTTATTCAAAAGGTAGATTATCTTTGAGTTTACTGAATAAATATACTTAATATATTGCTGACAAGACTTGACTCTTAAGTTTTTAAGTTTTGCATCTTACTACAGAACTGTAGTCCTTGCAACAATCTAACAAATACAGATTTCTGTTTGTTTTGCCAGACAATGTACTTTAAAAGAGACTTATACTTAAATCTGCTATTCAGACTATGAGCAGCTTAATGGATTGTTGACAGAGAATGTAGAGCTCAAGCAGGATGTGATAATACCAGGTGTTTTCTTATTTTTAGAAACTGCATATAAATTTTATTTTCATGTCAATCCTGGATGTCAGCACAGTGCAGTAACAATGACCTTCATAGTGAAGACTAGAATTAGCAGAGGAAAAAAGAGAAAGAAATTGTAGAATCAGAACACATATCAAAGATAAGAATATGCTTCTTGTGTTCAAAGGAGGTTAGATGTCTGTGACCAATTGCAATATGAAGGACATTCAGGTGATGGTTTATATTCCTTTCAGTCCCCAGGCCTGCAAAGAGGCTTTTTCATGTCTGTAGTTAGAATCAACTTTTGGTTTAATAACTGAGGGTATCTGCAGGTTTGCCCTCCTATAACATTTGCTTTCAATAACGATTTGTAAAATCTGTGGTAATTTCTCCACGCATTTTCC
This sequence comes from Megaceryle maxima, assembly GCA_024605025.1. Taxonomy (NCBI): domain Eukaryota; kingdom Metazoa; phylum Chordata; class Aves; order Coraciiformes; family Cerylidae; genus Megaceryle; species Megaceryle maxima. The sequence goes on from JANHGN010009672.1 coordinate 48,916, forward strand.
AGGTTTGTTCATACTAAATCATGTTTACCTGAAATTGCCACAAGAGACACTCTAATACCACTAGAAAAATTAACATCTTACCCAGAAAGAGAAAAGTAAACTAGTACCAAAACAGTTTTTCTTTGCTTGCTTATTTGATTTTGGGTAAAGATAGGGGAACACCTTTAGGAATTGATTATATAGTCTTTAGAGTTAAGTGAATTTATATAGTGGCCATTTTGCTTTTATTTACCTCAGGTAACAAACACCTGAGAGAATATATTGTATAATTTTCTGCATTTTCTTTCCTTTGGAAAGCCAAACTCACAGTTTACAGCCCATGCAATCAAACCAGTGTCTGTTAAAAAAGGAACTGTACTATCTATAAAATACCTCTGGCATGCAACAAAATGCATCCCATCCCACAAAGAATTAATGACATTTTTGTCAAAATATTTATCATGACACTGGGAATTCATGTAGAACGAAAGTCATCAGTCAAAGAAAGCTGAAAACCCACAGCTGGAAATGAGAGTTTGGTTTAAGAGAAGGAAGTTAGTTAGCTACTAAGAATCAAACATATCAGTCCTGGTCCCCTCTTTTGTTAAAGTGTATTTGGATTCCAGAAAGTGGGTTCTACTAAAAACCATGTCAAGTGGACACTACAAGGGCCGATTTGCAGCCATTCTTACTGGAGAAAGACCCTATTTATCAAATAGGCTGAAACCCTGAGCCTTTGTACTAAAACTAGTCCACTGTGTCCAAAGTGGTCTTGAATTAACAATTCAGGCCCGCATTCACAACCACTCATAGCCATGAGCAGAGTCCCTAAATTGACTGTACCTAGAGTCACTTAGGTGGATGGAGGTCTTCTAGTGACACCAAACCAGTAAAAGGCTCAGCACTGGCTGCACTGTACAGCTTATATTTAGGAGTCCTCATTAGCACGGTCATTCTGATTTTTACCTAAGTCTGTTGGGTTCAGTTGCACTTGGTATGATGTCAACCATTTTAACACAGCACTGAGAGGATGTTCAAGCCCACAGAAGGGTTTTTAAGTATCTCTGTAGTCACAGACTGTACTGTGTAGACATCAAGTTTCTTCTATTATCACTTTTCTTACTAAGGTTCAAATAAAGCCAACTTCTATTAAGAGCCCTGCAAGCAAGCAGCACTATCTAGATATATCACTGGTAAATATGGGTGAAGATTTCATACCGTGGAGAGGTAAAATACAGGCAGCTGGGTTTTTTTAAATCCTGCTAGATGTGTGAGAGATTACATTTTCATTCTTGGATCTTTAGGTTGTTGCAAAGGGACCTGAGAAGAGTGGGAAGAGGTACCTATAAATTACCTAGTTTTAGGGCAGAGTCCTTACAGTCTTTCCAGACAAGGAAAGAAGAAATTCCAACCTTGTGGATGATTTGGAAGACAGATCAACTTGCTGATTTCATGTCCGCAGAAAACGATGAAAACAAATGACAGATCTCTTCCTTGCTAGTAAATTTCTCATTTATTATCACTGCCTTAGCTAGGAACCTCTGACTGGGAAAGCACATCAGTGATGATTACTTCAATCTATCTGTCTATCTATCTATCTATCTATCTATGCATAAAGATACCTTTCTTCTGCTCCATAGAGGTGTTCTGAAGCAACCTGTAGTTAAAAACAATGTGCCCAGTATTTCTGGCTAATATTTATCCTCACTTCTACACGTTAAATGGAGTTAGGTAATTGAGATGGAAATTATATTATTCAAACATAGGTGGAATACAGTAAAGGTCATGAAAACTCATACTTTGGAGATTTCAGGTATGTAACATATATTGTCAGAAAGCAACTGTCTTCCTAACCTAAAATCAGCCAAAGTGCTCATGACTATATTTTCAAGGATTTCTTGATATGCTATCAAGTGTTGCCAAGCTTCCTGTTATTTGCCTTCATCCGGGTGCAAGACTCTCAAAGGCCTCAGGGAGCAGATGTGGTATTTGCAATTTTGTTCTGAACAATCTGGCTGTTTTTGAAAATATTCACAGGAAAACACCAGCCACAACACCAGATGTGAATGTAGCAAAGCAGCATCTTGTGTTTACATTTTCATTTCTCCAGCTAGGAAGGCTGGAGAGCTTAGGCATTGGGAACGCATAATACAGGATGCATGCTCTAATAATCTATTATATTTCTATGTTGCTGTTCACCTCACAGTGCTCTGCAAGCCTTCTGTGTAGAGGACCCACACACTCCAAAACCCTGTCTCCCACAGGTCTGTAATACAGCAGCTGAATATTAATTCTAAATAGTAATAACCTTAGTGTAGGAGTAAAGGGTAAATGAAGGCTGCATCTATGAGCATCTGCTGAGAGGGCTTTAAGTTGGCAGGTCTCTAGGTGCTTGTGTGTGTGATTTTTACAGCTTTTGCACATCTGCAAGACTCACTGACTTTATAGTGCTGCTTCAAACACCTCTAAATAATCAGGTCCCAGGAATCTAAATTCAAGGCACACAGACTGGAAATCCCAGCTCATCTTTTGCCATGGAAGTGATATTTTTCTATTCTGTATGTTTGTGGGAGCCAAGTAATACCAAAGCAAGAAACAAATCCATCTGGCATTGTGGCAGCCCATTTAACTTGCTGCAGGCACTAGCCAGGTAAAGGATCTGACTCTGAAATTCATGCCAGGTTTGAAGTGTGGCAGAGACACTGCTCTCTATAGAAGGAAGGGATGACATTGTACAGAACTCAAATCTCCATATTTCCTAACGGTGGTTTCAGGATAGTGCTGAGTGTCTTCAGCATGCACAAAACCAGTAAACTCAAGTTGCTGTTAATGGGATGTGGTGAAGGCAGAGGTATATGCTAATGGACAAAGGAGCCAGGAAACAAGATTATATGCCCTGCCAGGAGGTCTCAGCAAGTCACTTCATTTGTCCTTTTATGTGTGTGCAATTAGACGGGAGAGGATTCAGCTTTGTGGACTTAACAATCAGTGTGTAGCTAGTAAAGTCCATGGCAGTACAGTCAAAGATACAGAACTGCTATTTATTCCTAAAACACTTCTGGTAGCCTGTAATAGAGACCTGGCCATGACAGCTCCTGCTCTGAAACCCAAATGTACCACGAGGCTGGGAGAGGAGTGCAGCCCTCAACAGAGGAAAGATCTATGGGAAAGGATAGAGATAAAAGTGCAAAGGCAGTATCCTTGCAAAGCCAATCTCTTAAATACTAAGCAGGCCACCAACTTCCTCATTTCATGCTACTCTGCTCCACCTCAGTCTTGAAACCAAATTTTTCCCTTTTAGTGAAGACCTCTAATGACAAAGAGGAGTCAGTTGAAAACCCTTCTTCCTGATTAAATCAATGAATTCTCACTGTGGCTGTTGGAATAAATGTTCAAGGAGCCATAGAGCACTATGTCATTGAAAATAGGCAGAGTTTACATGGAATTGATTTGAGTCTGGAATTTTATGACTCCCATGTGAACTTGATGTGGTCAAATTGGCTCTCTCTTAGGACACTTTGTCAGGGAGTTATATCTTTTGTCTAATTAATGGGACTCAGCACTAAAAGACATGACTGTATAGAGGATTTAATGTGCAGGCTGCAGTGGCAAAGGAAGACTTTACTAGAGTGAGAGGCAGTGGTGATTTTAAGAAAGCCTCTCAGGGAAAAAAAGAAAAGAAGATCCTATCCTGTTTTCCCCGTATCATATCTATGTTTGGAAACTTCCTCCCTAAATCTTTAATGAAGGCAGAATGGGGTTTGAAAAACAGCTGGAGGACATTGATCTACACATTCCAATTTGTTTATGTATAAAACATGCATAAAGGATTAAATGCTGCTTAACAGTTTGTCTGCTTTCAGCTGCTTTCATGGCTCTGCTTTGCTATAGAACCAATCCATGTCAGAATATACCCTGGGGGGCTTTTAAATAATAAATAGGTTCCTTTGGAGGATGTCTTTTTTTTTTTTTTTTTATCTAATATTAATTGGCACACAGAATGGTAATTATACCTACTCCAGAAATAAGCTGTGTCACTCATTTGTCTCTGCTCAATGGTATTTGCCCCATCTCACAGTAGCCATAGAAGCATGGGAGACCAGAACTAGGGCTGGAGAGTGACATCAGACTAAATTAAGTGCTCATGCATTTATGTATTGGTGTAAAGCAATGCAAATACATTTTTATAAGGTATGAATGATTTATCAGGAAGTCATTTTGATGCCTTTCTGTTGCATGTGGTTAATATGGTGAACAAGTCACTTCATTGATTCCAGTTCAGGATCCCAGTTTGTCTGTTATTATGAAGGGGCTGTTTCAAAAGCCTGAATTTTAAGTACTTTTTCTAATTTTTTTAGCCCACAGAGAGTGGTTCAGCTCTATCAGTGTGAATGATTTGTTAAGCAAGAAATATGACTGTCTCTTCTTTCAAGTTAAATGCTTAAAATGGTCTCTTCAAAATAATACATTGCATTTCCCACTCATCTAGTCCTATTTTACACAGAAGCACACAAAATATATTGGAGAGGCTGGTATTTTGAAAGATAGGCAGCTGTCCATGTTAAAGGAGGTCACAAGCACAAGCTGTGTAGAAAGAACCAAGTCACCTGTCACTCAGCTCAGCAGTGGCAAAATTCTACTTCATGATGGCCTAAAATCCAAAACTTCAGCTTTTCTACAGATATGCCACTGATAACTGACAGCTCTGTTGTATAGCATAGGGATAAGTTTGTAGATAAGATCAAAACAGTTCTAGCAAATATCTGAGCTTCAGTCTTGTGTTGGATATGCAAGATTTCTTATCTCCCAATGATGTATCTGTCTCCAGCATTCCTGGTTCACAAAGTGAGCCAAGCCAAGATTCACAATTCAATCCTATAACATAGAAAAGCACCATATGGTCACATTCTTCATGTTTTATTCTTATCCCAACTGCCATCATGAGTCCAGCATCTTTTAGGATCCAGTATCAGGCAGAAAGATCATCAAAGTTAAAACTAAGCACTCTAATATTTCTAATGGGATATTTCCTGGCAAAACAGGTAGTCCAGGCTCATCACAACAATCCATCGTAACTCTCACCAGCATACTCCTAGAGAAACTTCCAAGGAATCACAAGCATAAAGAGTTTAAAATCCATTCATTTTAACATTCAGTGTTACCTTCTTATTGAGGACAGACAAATGCTTTTAGTTTATACTGCTGCTAGAAAAAGTCTCAGAATATTTTAGGTCTTCTGGGAGATATTCCCCAAGGTATAAATGTAAGAGAGTGAAACAAACAAACAAACAAAAACCAGTAATAACCCTGGTTTGCAGGAAATATTTGCTAATGAAATCCTCAGAAAATCCCAGCACAGGTCAGAATTTGCTTAACACAACTGATCAGATGTGCTGTCAGGCATTCAAGTTACCCACAAAATGAAAACAAATGCTTACTATTGCCGAAGTGACTGCAGCTTACAGTACAAATCTTGACTTTTCAACCTTTTTTTCTTATTTCCAGTTTAGTGCTATTCCTGGTCAGTTTAAGCAAAAATTGTCACCAATTTCATTAATTAGCAGAAGAGATGCATGCACATTCTGTCAAACTCTGTCACCAAAAAGTAGGTTAAAGGGACATAATGGAAGAAAAAGGAATCAAAATCTCCAAAGGTACAACAATGTTGGATCATTCACTTGGTAAATATAAACTGCTGTGTTGACTTCACTAGAATTACAGGGGCATATGCAAGACAGATGTTGGTTCAATCTGTGTATCTTTGAGAAGCTTTATTTGGCCTTTCTCCTCCCTCTACCAAAAGCCACCTAACAAAATAGGCATAAAAAAATGAAATTATTTATCCAATGTCAATAGAAACTTTGTAAAGGAACTTGGAGCTCAGGTCTTCACACCCTCACAGTCCATCACCTAGTTACATAAAGACTTTGCCTATACAGAAAATAGTTCACAGCATTATGTCTGGGTCAGAAAAGTAGAGGAGTATTTTGTTTTTCATTTTCTACAAAATAATTAATTTTAAATGAGCGCTAGTTCCTTTCCCATGGACAGGAGATGACAGGTGTCATTGCTCTCTCATTTATATGATGAGATAATTGCTGCCATAATCTTAGTCAGGATCTGTTCATAACTAAGCCACAAAGAGATGTTTTGGTGACCAGGGTGCGTGCTTTCCTCACACTTCCATCCCTCTGTACCCAGCTCTTCCAAGACACAAGCCTCATGGGCATCCCTGCTCAAGGATCTTTCAATCTTGTAGTCTTCTAGCCTCCATCTACGCACATTTCTCTCACCTCACCTTCAGAGTGGCTAAAGTTAGTGCTGCTGAACAAAATGTAATATAGTTATTCCTCATTGTGCTTAACACAAGCAATGTAATATAGTTATCCCTCACTACTTATGGGCACAGTTCCCATAGATCTTTTGTTGTACCTGCCAATCTTCAGCAATGCTTAGGTCACCTAGCCATCTATGTTTAGCAACCTGAATCCATCTTGTGAAAAAAATTCTTACAGGAATTTAGGATTTTTTTCATCAATATTATCTTTCAATTAGTACCAAGTGCTTACAGAAAAATCATTGTAAATTTTGCCCTAAGCTCTGTCCCAGTCCAAGTTTTCTACTGTTTTACACTTTGGATCTTGTTCTAGGTTCATTTGAAAAAGAAACAAAAATCACTATCTTTTTTTTCTTCTTTTCTATGTACTAAATATAGATCTATAAACAAAATCCTCATCTAGATAAAGATAGCAGCACACAGATGGTATAAAAACCAAAGCATTTAGCAAGTTCTGAGATGGGCTGTACCCATATATACTTTGTATTACAGCTTGTTGCCAGCTAATACATCTCCACAACAGTTAAAATCCCACTCAGCCTTGTAAATTGTCTCACTTTACTAGTGAATAAATATTACAAATAGGTCTTTGTGACTCTCCTATGAAATCTGAGTGGATTTTTTTTGTCCTAAAATATTTACATTTTATTTTGTGGGCAAGTGGTTTCCTGCTTTCAAAACACTTTGCTGGATGCCTCCCCTTCCTGAGTATGCACACTTGCTAGACCCGAGAATGGGGGGACTAGGCTTGCTGAAGTAGCAGACGTTTTCAGTCTGACTCTCTTCTGCTAGGCAAATGTCATTATCCAGAGTACATCTGGTATTAGATGAGGGAGACAGCATTCCTCCTAGCCTTTACAAAACTGCTGAGCTAAATTCTCCTGTTCACCAACTAAACTAGCTAAACTTTGTACTAGGCAGACAAAAATGGTGTTCAGAGAAAGGTCTCGCTCTCTAAATCTGTATTAAAAAAAAAAAACAAAAAACAAACCTTGACATTTTCATGTCAATTTTTTTAATTAAAAAAATTATATTCACATTGTGAATGTTTGGTATTTTAACTTTACATATTTTAATTAATGGAAGTTAAAAGCAGAACCTTCAAGATCTTTATAATGAAAACCAAATACACTCCGATCTTTCTTTAATATGCCTAAGTGTGCTATTTCCTGCTTATTCTCTTCCCAGCCCATTATCTACATTAAATAGGGAAATATTTCAGTAAAACAGCAAGGAAAAAAAGCAGGTAAGGGTTTCAGGAGAACTGAAAGCCTAAGAGGGAAAAATTGGAAAACAGGAAACATAGTCTGTGTACTTGATACACAAAAATATTCCCTTTTTTTGAAACAAAAGTTACAGGGAAAGAAAAAAAACGATAACATGTGAAACATCCTTACTTTTTTAAACATGTCGTTTCTTTCTCAGATAGCTCCAGGTGCTTTTAAAAATGTGGTAAGATGCCAGTATTTTAAAAAGGTAAATGGGATTAACTGCACAGTTACAGATCTGTCAGGTTCACATTGATCCTGGGCAAAACACTAGAACAGTGGTAAAAGACTCAATACAGAATTAACAGAAGTTGAAATAATTAATGCCAGTTTTATGAACAATAGATGTGATACCCTTCTATGATATTATGAGCTCCATTAATAAATGTAGCAGATTTTGGTAAGGCATTTTGCTTGGTACCATAAAACTACTTAGTTAAGAACAATGTACAATCAACACAGTATGAGTTCAGTCAATATACAATGTGCTAACTTGTGTTTCAGAATAATTATAAGCAAAATAACAACAAAAGATTGGGAACACTGGGTCAGCCCTGCCATTCATGTAGCCAGCATCTTCTTCCCAACAGTGAGTGGTCAGGAGCAAACAGTTCAGCTCCTCCTGGGTCTCTGCAGGACTCATTTTTGAATCAGTACTAATGATACCTGTTAAACAGTGACTTGTGAGAAAAACATAAAACTATCACTGACACAGTGCAGTTAATGCAAAGATTGAGGGATTGGTGAATTATTCAGTGGAGACATTTTAAATATATGAAGTTTAGAAAAGGAGTACAACAAATTCCATGCTTCAGTATGGCCAGATCTGAAACCATGCACCTAGAAACAAAGGTGCTTGGGACTGTAAGAGTAGGGTATCAATAGTATGCTGTAACTGGAATCCTATGAGAACTTTGGAGCTGAAAATCAAGGAGGATATTGAAAAACTGAAGAATGAGTTCACTGGAAGATGAGCCTTGCAGCGAAAGATGCAAAGAACTCAGATGACTATTTAAGAGAAGACTGAGGGGGTTTGGAATGGATTGAACATCATTGGTAATTCTGAAGTCCAAGTTGGATTTTTTTTTCCCCCTGGAAGTTGTATTCTCCTACAGACAGGAGTTAAATCTGGGTGCCTTATCAATGCTAAAGCAAGATAAACTCAGTATGTCAACAAGTTTGTTTTATAAATAGATACCAGCATTTAGAAACCAAGTACACACTTTAAAAATTGTTACATTTCTTCACTCTGTTCTGATAATTAGCTGATACCCTGGAGCAGAAAGGAAAGGAGTAAAAACCAAAAGTAAAGGAGGCGATATTGCAAGATGGGAAGTGGAAAGGAAGGGAAGAAAAAGGGAAGAAACTATTTTTCCCAAATCCTACCTAAACTGTAAAATCATACGCTTTTTTCTTTCTTTTTTTTTTTTTTTTTTTTGACATGTACATAGTAAAAGCCATTTACCTTCTCTCTCTTCTTACACAGACCTAAGTTTCTCAAACATGCATTCACTGCCTTCTTCAGACTAAAGTGCTCCTCATTAATCTCTAGCTTTTTGGAGGTTATCGCTTTATCTTTTTCTTGCTTATCTTCATCCTGGAACTCAATTATAATGACCAAATTGGCATGCCATGAATCACGCAGGCAAAACACAAATCAATGTGGCTGGTATGCTTAGTTTCAGTGGGTGTTACAGAGAACAGAGCTAGTGAAAACCCAAAATTTCCAAAAAAAGGGGTGGGGAGAACTGAGAGAAAGAGTCACATTTTCCTTCCAGAGACCTTTTTCCCAGTATGGTAAATTAATTGCTGTAGTAATCTTAAACCTGAGAAAAGATTACTACAGCAATTAATTTACAGTGCATAGCCTAAGGATGGCTTTTGATGCATAATAATTAATACTACCACTATTACTAATAAAATAATAATGCTTAATTAATTACTGCACAGGATTGATTCCAGATGAGATAAGAGAATTCAAGTCCAAAATCAAAAATGTCCTTGAAGTGCTGCTCAAGACTAAGTACACCTACAGTCTCTTCGGATAGCAGTGGTGCTTCACAGACGATTTAAGTTACAAAAGCATTTCAGGATCGATTACTATCAGATGAGAGATGAACCCAAAGAACTAATTATTAAGAACTAAATTATAAGAACTAAATATTAAGGTCAGACTTTGTCCCTTTACTAGAATGGTTCTGAACGGCCTCAGTGAAGTTGATAATACAATTCTCCAGCATAAGACTGTGTTTTATTTGCTGAGTGAGCTGCTGACAGTATTAGTGGAACAGAAATATGGTTTTCAAAAGGAAATCTGAGTTGATAAAGTAGATATTATTTTTTTTCCTATTCTCTCACCCACTGTAACAATAGGAGAATTTTTTAAACAAAACTGTTGTCATTTTTACTT
>JANHGN010009672.1:62201-77411 GCA_024605025.1 Megaceryle maxima
GTGTCATCAGCAAACTTGCTGAGAAGACACTCTGTCCCATCATCAATGTCATTGATAAAGATGTTGAACAGGACCAGGCCCAGAACTGATCCCTGGGGGACTCCACTAGTTACAGCTCTCACGCTGGACTTGGCACCATTGACCACCACTCTTTGGATCTACCAAAAAGATCTTCATCTATCTGGGGGTGAGGGGAATGGGAATTCCAGCACAATTAAGTGAAAGCTTGGTTGGTTGTTTTGTTTGTTTGTTTTGGGGTGGGTTTTTTTGTTGTTTTGGGTTTGATTTTTTTGGTTTTTTTGGTTTTTTTTCTCGTTTGTTTCTGGTTTATTCCCCCCCCCCTGCCCCCAGAAGGATTGGGCAGAGTAAGATGAACAGAGAAGGAGTGATAAATATGTATTGACCTGTTTCTCAAGACATTAAAATACTGAAGTTGTGTCCATATCAAAATTCTCTTCCATGGTAAGACATGGACACTGAAAAGTACAAAAGCAGAAAGGTCTCATAGTTGTTTGGCTTGGTTTTGTTTGGTTGTGTTTGTTTCTTTGTTTTTTGTCATTGTTTTGGGGTTTTTTGTTTGTTTGGGCTTTTTGTGTGTGTGTCTGTGTTTTGGTTTTTTCTGGTGCTTGAGGGTATAAAGAGTTTAACTAGCCCTAAAATTTCCTGGGATTCACATGTTTTTCCTGTTCTTGGGACATTTTCTTTGATCCATTTTTTACAGGTACACAACATCACCCATGTCTTTGAGATTTTCTTGAGTCTATTTCAACATACTTGAAGTCAAGCAAATGGGCTTTTCTCTTAGTTTGCTGTTATTGATGAACCTGAGTAAAGGTTGTATTCTCATCGACTAAACCTAATACGCAATCACAGAAGTGCAAAATGAGAAAACACTAACAAAAACGATTTCATATCAGTCAAATGACATTGCTTGAGTTGGACTACAATCTGCTGATCTAATGACCCTGGCTCTCTTCCCTCAGTTGTCAGCATCGGCCATCCTGGAAGGTGTTCCCCTGACTTGCCTATCAGATTCCACTGTTAACATAACACTTCTTTTTAAGTCACAATTTTTTGGTAATTTCTATATTTGTTTTTAGTTCAAGGCTGGTTTTAACTGAAAAAAAAAATAAATCGTAGCATTTCATAAAATCATATAGTCCAAATTACTTTAGCTCTTCACAGAGAAAGCCTGTGTTGTGTCTAAAACATGATTTGTCAATGCTAAGGTCCTGTCCACAAATGCACAAATATCCTCTTTTATCCGCTGGGGACTCTTAACTTCCCGAGCCTTACTTAGTGACATGGTCTAGCTGATGCCATGGTTTGGGTCATAGTCTGGACTTGATCTTGGAGGTCTACTGCAGCCTCAGTAATTCTGTGAGCCACTGCTGTCACAGTCTTATCAACGTTACAGTAAGATAAAACTTTTTAGTGTTGACAGAGAGTAAGAAATTACAGTAGCTGGTGGAATAAATCCTCAGTGCAGGGTAAACAAAAAAAAGCCCTGCTATTATCACCCTTTCTTTGGTTAGGTATAGGACACTTGATGGGAAAGAGAAGAAAGGATCTGTCCCTTAGTAGACCCCTACCAACAGCAACTGTCCATTACTCCCCACAAACTCAGTTGGATAATACTTCACCTACCTGCAAACATGATCCCCACAAGAGACTGTTCAGTGTGCGTAGTAGCTGCAAACTATCTCACATTTACATTGAATTGCAGAACCACGAAGCAGAGCAGAGTAGCTTGACACAGGAGATAGATGAAATATATGAATATGATTTTCTCCCCCCCAGCCCAAATGAAGGCAGCAAATTCCACTGCAATATGCAGCATTGGGATATTTATTACTTGCAGGTGTTCATGAAAATATATGAGATTCCCATGAGGTTCACAGATTTTAGAAGGAATTATTGTGCACCTGGAAATTTGTCCTGCAAAGTGTGGTATTTGTTTCCTGTTGTTATTTGCTGTCCGTTCCTTTCTAGTCACCATGCATTATTCATGGTTGTACTTGTAGGAGAGCCAAAATCTACAGATACTCTTCATCAGCAAGAGGGAACAATTCAGACAGAAAATCCTCCTTGGGAAAGAATGACTTGTTTAAGAGATCCAGCATAGTGAATTTACCTTCTTGAATTTTTCTTCTAAAGCTACATTTCTGTAACCTACCCACCTGCCCTGGGGGAGGCAAAGGAAGGAAAGCAAAGCTGGTAGCTTTAATATCTTTGCCACATAGAAAGAACATAAAGCCGCCTTTGTAACTAGGTCTGTCGTGCTAAGCTCACCCTTTTAAAAAGACTTCAGAAATCTGTGTACAATCCCATTTCCTTGGAAGTTTCTGAGCAAAATACAAACTCTTTTATGCAAATTGCATGCATCCCTCTCTTTTCTGAGGAAGTCGAAAGAGGGGAAAATGTGCCCAGGTGACTCCTTGCTCACACTTCAAGGACCTAAACAATTCACAAGCACCATCCTGGGCAGTTCTGTTAGCATAACACTCTGTGTGGTAGGTCACGAGGGTTATTATAAGACACTTAAATGCTCAAAGCAAGAGCAATAATGTGACAGAATAGAGAGATGGTCCTTCTGACACAACTTTTAGTCAGGTGAAAGGATTCACAACTGATCCTCAGAAGCATGAATGCAGTTCAATGACTAGTCTAGAGGGACACCTACCATACGCCTGCATTCTGACTGAGGGAATAAAGATATCATTGGGACAGTTAATTTGGCACGTATCAACTCCCTTCAGGGGTCAGGAAAAGAGATGACATTTCTCCTGTCACTGCTCATCCATTGAGAACTGAAGGAATTTTGCAAATATTTAAAAATTACAAATCCTTTCCTAAAAACGGGACAAATTAAATGAGGGAAGGATAAATTAAAGGAGGGAAAAATAAAAAAAAAATCCCATACATTGCAGGGGTAGCTGACATCATCAAAATACTGAGATTGACACAATTTTGTCAAGTTGCATTTTCAGAAAAGAAAGATTAATCCTAAAAATATTTAAAAATTCAGATTTTTCCTTTCTGCATTTCAGTACTACCCTGTACCGAAATGCCAGCTTTTGAAATGTAATCAAAGTTGGAAAATTTTGTGAAATACTGTGCATTTACTTATTTTTTTCTGTAAATACATATCATAGAAATGTCTGGGTTGAAAAGGACCTCTAGAAGTAATCTAGTCCAAACGCCCTGGTGAAAGCAGGGACATCCTCAACTAGAGCAGGCTGCTCAGAGCTCTGTCAAGCCCCACCTGAATGTCACCAGGGATGGGGCCTCAACCACCTCCTTGGGCAACCTGTTCCAGTGCTCCACCACTCTCATGGTAAAGAGCTTCCTCCTTATTTCCAATCTAAATCCACTCCTTTCTCATTTAAAACCATTGCCCCTCATCCTTTCACTCCAGGCCTTTGTAAACAGGCCCTCTCCAGGCTTTTTATAAGCTCCCTTCAGGTACTGGAAGGTTACTATAAGGTCTCCCCAGAGCCTTCTGTTCTCCAGGCTGAACAATCCCAGCTCCCTCAGCCTGTCCTCATAGGAGAGGTGCTCCAGCTCCCTGATGATCTTTGTGGCCCTTCTCTGGACCCACTCCATCAGATCCATGTCCTTCCTGTGCTGGAAGAGCTGGACACGGTATTCCAGGTGAGGTCTGACCAGAGCAGAGTAGAGTGGCAGAATCACCTCTCTCGATCTGCTAGCCCCTGAAGAGAGCAGCACTATCTAATAGTTCGTTCTCATATTGGGTTTGGGCAGCCAGGTCTTGCTAGCAGAGGGGCTACGGGGGTGGCTTCTATGTGAAGGTGCTAGAAGCTTCCCCTATACCCTACAGGGACAGTGCCAGCCAGCTCTGAGACAGACCCACTGCTGGCCAAACCCGAGACCATCAGTGATGGTGGTAGCACCTCTAGGATAACATATTCAAGAAGGTAAGGGGAAAAAAGTTACCGTGCAAGAGCAATTGCAGTCAGAGTGGAGTGAAAATACAAGGTGCCTGCAGAGCTGTTTCTCTCAGCATCAGTGAAGGAGGAGGGAAACAGGTGTTCCAAGCACCAGAGCAGATTCTCAGAGCCCATAATGAAGATCATGGCAACCCAGGCTGTCCTCCTACAGCCCATAAAGAGCAATGTGGAGCAGATCCACTTGCAGCCCATGTAGGACTCCATGCCAGATCAGGCAGTTGCACCCAAAGTGACCCCACAGGTAGCATGCACGGGAGCAGGCTACTGGTAGGTTCTGTGGAGAGAGGAGCCTGTACAGGGGCAGATTTGCTGGCAGATCCCATCAGAGACCTATGCTGGAGCAGTCTGTTCCTGAAGGACTACACCCTGTGGAAGGGACCCATGGTGAAGCAGCCCAAGAATTTGGAGCCTATGGAAAGGACTCCAGTTGGATACGTTTGTGGAGAACTGTCTCCCATAGGAAGTGTCCTCATGCTGAAGCATGGAAGGAGTGTGAGGAATCCTCCCCCTGAGGGGGAAGAAGCAGCAGAGAATGTGTGATGACTGCAACCCCCATTCCCCATCCCCCTGTGCTGCAGGGAAGAAGGAGGTAGAGAAAATCATGAGTGAATTTTGATTTGGAAGAAGGGAAGGATAGGGTGGAAGGTGTTTTTTAAGATTTTATTTTACTTTCTAATTTCTCTACTCTGGTAATCAACTGATTTCCCCAAGTCAAGTCCGTTTTACCTGTGGCAGTAATTGCCCAGTGATCTCTCCCTGTCCTTGACACATGAGCCTTTTGTTATATTTTGTCTCCCCCATCCAGCTGATAAGGGGATTGATAGCACAGCTTTGGTAGGCACCTGGCATTCAGACAGGTTCAACCCACCACAATAGTTAACAAATCAACTGTCAGCTGTCTTGACTCATGGCTAAAATTTAACTATGAAAGACTGAGAAAAACTCTGTTTCTAAAACATCTTTCCTTTTTAGCATAATAGTAAAATGATTATAATTATAAAATAGAGTACTTTCACCTTCTTATAGCACAAGAGGAACAAGACAGCTTGACATAATGAAGGCAAATTATTAATGAAAGAATGTAAAGATCTTTTTGCATGCTGGCCTGTCCCAGTGAACAGCAGGGAGTCAAACACAAAACCAAATGCACTGCATCAGAGGAACCAAGGTCCTCTGTTTAGTGTATGTCTGCTATTTGTTTTGTATAGTGTAACATTTTCTTTGAAATTCAATGATGTTAACTGTTCAGGCTTGATCTCAGATGCATAAATGAGATGGTCAGTAATTGTCTATAAGTCAGCCTACACTTCTGTTTCTCAGCCCATCATTTTCATCCCAGATGCAAAACCTCCACTTTCCTTTTGGATGAGAAGCCTAGAGTCTGCTGTGGTCTCACCCATCTTCTCCTGGACTGTAATTCACTTTCCATTCACTGAAATTCAGCTCAGATTTTCCACACACCAGTTGAACTCATATCTCCTCTACAGTTTCATAAGTTATCAGAGAAACAGTTGCTCCATGACAACGTTTCTGTCACTAGCACAGCAAAATGGGCTGAAGGCCTGTTTACAATTTGTTTTTCAGTCTGTTTGGGAGGGAAAATTAAGACTGCCCCTGCACAAAAACACGTGGCAAAATGACAGCTTTGATTTTAAATGCTTTACACCTCTACCAGCAATGCCTTCACGGTTCTCAGAAAATAATTATCTAGCGAATGTTTCTTTTTAAAATTTATATTAGAAAACATCCTTTAATACCAGTTCCCAAATTTTCCTCTTTGAATTCATGGTCCCTGCTGAATGGCCATCAGACAGTATTAAAAAAGCTCTTCTCTCTGCTGGCATTCTTACCATTTAGACAAGGTGATAACAGTCTCTCTAGATAGCTTTGCTCTCCTGTCTGGAGAAACAAGTCCAAGCCTCCATACTCTGAAACTAATAATGTTTGCACTGAGGCAGCCTTGAAACACACTAGAGGAATTAGATTAATTAGGAAATCAACAGCCTTTGAAAAGCTTGTAGTAGAAACCTCTGCCTCAACCTCCTTCCCAAGATAAAACCCACAATACACGTAGAAGCTTTGCTGCATTTTATTGTGTATTTATCAGTAGCAACACAGTATTTCCTTAGAATACAAATTGAAATTAGGACTGTACCACAGCAGGAGTAAATATGTAGGCAACAGAAACAGATTGTGCTGTTCTAATTTAAATAGACAAGACAAAGGGTGGAAAAATAAACCAGAACTCAGAAGCACAGAGGCTTACTTAGAACGCAGGTCAGGAACAGAGCTAGAAACAATCTTGGATGTTTTGGCTCCCAGTCTAGTTATTCTGCCAACTACTTATTCCTCCTTTAACATTTGAGACAGAATATAACGATAATAATAGTTTTCACACTGGCCACCCAAAACCTCACATAATTTTTCATTCCTTTTGCTTACATGACTGGCTTAATATTTGCATAACTATAAGACTCTCCCTCATAAACACTTTATTCACATGTCTAGCTAAGAAGTATTTTGTGATAAAATTGTCTAAACTTCCTCATCATTAACTTCTTTAAATGATACTGTCTGAAGATGTTTATGGATTAGCTAAGTAATCTACTGTGGAGCACAAACTGCAAACCAAAGTGAAACTGAGTTCCCAACTGACTGAGAGGTAATTAATGATTTAACTGCACAACTGTTAGCAGATCTATAATGCAACTTAAAAGCTAATTGAGAACTGCACAGCCAAAGGAAAGAGGAAAGCATAGAGCAGCCACAATACTCCTTTGAGTAGTATTTGGTCAGCCTGCTGTCAGAGAAAGTGGAAAAATAGCTATTCCTACCTCATATAAAAATAAAGACACTATACAAAAATATGTGCTACCTTTGAGGAATTGGCATTTTATGATCACCTCATTAAGAGGGCAAGTTTCTAGCAGAACACTGAATTCCACAACTTCCCCTTCTCCCTGGCCAGTAACATTAACATGCTCCATTTCTCTCCCTGCTTATAACACATCAAAACCCACCTCAGCAAACTAGCTACCCAGAAGAGTCAGGAAATGCTTTCAGCTGCCATTTTATAGCCTGGTTATTTTAATTAGTCCCATCTGACTGAGGAAGCCCAGAAATAAGGCAATAGATTGGATGTGCTTTTACCTGGAAAAACTTTTCCAGATTCGTAGCAGCTGCTACAGAATCTTTAAGGACCAACAGCTCTTTTGCCACCTTATGCCTGAGCAAGTGTTAAGCTTTTCACAGTACATGTGAGTATTTAGCATCCTATCACATCCAAGTAAGGGAATAATGATTTAAGCTGTACAAGGATTTGCTCCTCTCCAATAATGTACAGCCTGGAAGGCCACAGATTAGATTTACCAGAGAAAGTGCATGTGTAAATTTTCACTGTCATACCCCTCAACATACACAGCATCTTCAGATCCCAGATTTTTAGAGTAGTAATTATTAATAAAGGTGCCACTATGTGAAACTTGGCAGTACCGAAACCCTATGGAGCACTCCTTTCAGCAGCAAGTCAGGCTAGCACACATTTTCCACATGTATTTAGTAGTTTAGACACTGCTACACAAGGTATTTCAGAAGGACATGTCAATGTTTCTTTTTGTCATGCAGTTATGTAATTAAAGGTTCACCCACATGTGATAGGGATGTGCAGTCGGTCACTCCAGTTCCCTCTCTCAAAGGAGATGAGCATCATCATCAGCTACAGCCAAGGCAACCGCCATAACCTGTACCTCATGAGTTATTCTAAGAGTTAACATGTGAAAATGAGAATACATACATACTAACATTTCTTCCAGTAGAAAAAGGACTTCAACTTGAATCAGTACACCCTAGGTAGCCGTAATACCCAACCTTACAGTATCAATCACTGCAGCTCTTTCTAGCCACATTTTATAAGCCAGAGATGGTGCAAGTGTGTCAAGACAACAGTTGGACCACAAAGAAAAATCCATTAGAACGATATGAATCTGAAAGATGCTGCAGGGAATTATTGCTCTTTCATAACCACCAGGCCACTAAGAATTGGCACTGACTTCACACCTTAGGTATTTATATTACCCCTTAATCTCCTTTAATGTCCCCCAACATGCTTTACGTATTTCACTAAACAAACGACAGGGGGATCTGTATCTAATCTGATCTGCATTTGATCCTAGATCATACACACTTAAGTGCTGTCCATATATAATTGTACACAGTGTCCAGTATGTGCTTGCTCACTGGCTTCTTCCTCTTGAAATGATTAAGGGACTGAATTGGCTTTCTGCAATTAGAAGAGATATTTAAATATTTGTTCTCTAGCCAGATGACAACTTCTGTGAAGTTGTAGAAGAGAGAACTGCCTGCCTGACATAACTGGTTGAAATTAATCAAAAAGATCAAAAGGTACTGGGGGTAACGATTCATTACAAAAATAAAATCAATGACAAAACCATATGAATAGAGAACACAGCCTTTGAATAGCTAAGCTAAAACACTGACTGAAACCCGTGCTGGATTGAAATCTTGGACTTGAAGTCAAAGGTGATTATGTATCAGTCCTGATAGTGTTTCACCTTTTATGTTCCATGAGCCAACCTATGTAATTATATATCATAAAAGACAGCTGTTTGTTTTGGTAGTAAAATAAAAAGATACTAGTAAATCCATCAGTGTTTTCCCCTCTCCCCGATCAATATATTCTCTGCAGATCCTGCCTTTAAAAGTTTAGCTGCCTCCTAAAAGCAGGAAAAATGAAATTACAGCATTCAGCTTCCCGACTTTCAGTTTCACCTAAATACATGTTTAGAGGAAAACAAAACAAAACCCTACACTTCCTAATATCAGCACGGACTTCAGTACTTAAATCTCACAATTATAAGGTAACCACAACAGATCTTTGATTAGACCCAAAAGTTATCAAGCACTGTCTTTTTTATTATATGTCAATACAGTGCCTGACATAATGAAGCCAAAACCTTTCCAAGCTCCAACATTGTGTATAAATAAGTAATAGTAAGAAAACAGCCCATGCTAAACAATTTGAAGAATCAGAACAATAGTGTTTTCTCATTTTTTCCTTCTATCAATCCCTTTTGCAAGCCAGAATTACATAGCTGAACAGAACACAGAGAGAACCTGTGAACAGACAGATTGGCTAAAGCTACAGGTTGTTAATCCTCTAAAAATGGCCTGTTACTAAGGTTAAATCCCTCTCTTCTGAAAAGAAAGAGAAAGGCAACCAAGAGCAACCCCTGTGCTTATGTTTGTGATAATTTACTGTTAATTAATTGTCATCTTGCAACAAAAGTAATGCTTTCTACCCAGGACATTCGCAGGAGATAAAAAAGACTCCTCACCTCTCCTCAGCTCCATATGATCTGTGTCCAGACCAGAGTTGTTGAAATGTAACGGGTTTTTAAATAAATCAGTTTTCGTTTTAGTGCAGCTTGTTCAAACCTACAAAAGGCTGTTGCACAGGTGAAGGAGAGCTAAGGAAAATACAAACTAGTAAGAAATACTCCCTTTTATACTTTCTCTGTTAGAAGCATGATTTCTAGATAAAAGAAGAAATCTTGCTTACTCTGTTTGGAACAAGGCCATGGAAGAGAAAATGACATTCTGCATATGCTTGTAAAGAGAGTAAGAAACAGTTTCATCATCTGCAGACTTCAGAGTCCCTCTAAACAGTAGAGGTGAGGGTTTGCAGTAGCAAGACTTTCAAGGCATATTATAGATATATTAAAGCTGTTAGTACATATATATGAAAGTAACAATACTTTTAGAAAATACCAGGTTTTCCTGTATAGGATGGGAGCTATGAGAAAGCTACTGACATGTCAGACCATTCATTAACTGTGTACTAAAGTGCCTATTCTGAATTTAGGATTTCACTAAATAGTTCTTACAACCCTCTCCTTAACGCGAAGTGTGGAGGTATAGTATGTACACACAGCATCTGTACATACACTACATATAAACAACCAAATTGACATGACGTTTCCAGTGAGTTGGAATCTCAATTAGATACTCAACTTACCTGGTTGTCTTACACATATTTTAAATCACAGTTCAGCAACTGAAAGATTTACACATCCTGACAAGTGTTGGCTCTTCATAATCTCTAGCATATCCAAATATCAATACAGCATCGTTGTTACTCTAGGAAAGATGCACGTAGTACCCGGTCATGCTGGGTCAGAGAATATCATTAAGCAATTCAAAGCAAAATACTTTCAAAAGTAAATCAACTTCCTCATGTGCTGCTAATGCCTCAGCTCAGAAGAAAGCCAATTAAAATGTCCATTTCAATTAAGTCAGATATGTACATAACTACTCTGCTAGAGAGGCATAAATACAGACACATGCCTTAGCACTTCGCTGAATCCAGGCCTTGTATAACATTTCTTCTTTTAAGCAGGCATTAGGAACAATATGTTCTTATGTTATTAATATAAACCATCTGCCAGTTGCATAAAGGCTGACAAATTACCTCATCATTTTTCAACCTACATTACAAGGAAAAAAAGTAAAAAAGAAACCCACCCCCAGTTTTACTAAGATGCTGAAAAGCTGTGGAGGAAAAACGTGACGGCTTCAAAGCAACCCTTACCAAGCTCCAAGCATAGGCCTACACTCCTAATTAAATACAAAAATAATCCTAGACCATCAAAAAGTGAAAGACTATCAAAATTCAGGCAAATAAACCTGTTCAGTTACCAATACTGATAGTCACAACTGTAGTCTTGCTGTACCTGGCTGTACTGGGGGAAACTAGAGGAAAAATTTCTCTCGGTTCCCCTCGTGGCCTGCAGTTTATGTTGTCCACAGAGTGTCCTGGGTTCAGTTTTGGTTAATTAGCAGCAGCAGTTGCTGGGAGAAGCCACACCCAGGATAAACAACTGAGCCAGGCAATGGGATATTCCATACTGTCCTGAGTCATGTCCTTATATAAGGGGAGAGCTGGCAAGGGCTAGAGGTACCTGGTTTTAGCTTGCTTTGTTGTGTAGCTGTGGTGCAGAAATAGCAGGGAAATTTGGTGTCTTAAGCACAGGGAGAGCCTTCTTGGTTTCTATTTCTCCTTTTGTTTATCATTTTATCAGTAATGGTGGGTTTTTGTTTTTGTTTGTTTGTGGCTTTTTGTGCTGTTTTAGTAAAATTGACTTATCTGAAGTCCGTCGGTCTTTCTTCTCAATTTTCCTTTTTACCCTACTGGAGAAGGTAGTTGTGTGTGTATGTGTGTGATTGGGGGAAGCAGTGGGTGAGTAGCTGTATGGTGTCTAGCTGCTACCAGAGGTTACACCATGATAGCAAGGTATTCCCACAACTGCAATAGCCACAGCAAAACACCCATTCGTCCCTTGAAAATTATTCTAGATACCAGTATAAAGACTACTTTACCCTATCCATCCTGCCATAAGGGCACTATTGGTAGAGCTGTACTGACAAATGGTGATAACTAAAAAGCAAGCTCTACTTTTGTAATCCTTGGACTAGAAGTGTAAGAAAAGTCCTTTGAAACCCACATACAGAACATCTCTATCACTCAGGACTAATTAGGTAAGGTGCAGCACTGCACAAGTATGCTGAGTTTAGACTCAAAGAGGTAACTTCTTATGAACTGACCTAGATGCTCTGCTACAGTAAGTTTCCCTAAATCATGCTCCACTTTGACCTTTGTCAGGATTGATATTTTTTTATTATTATTTTTATTTTGATGTCAAGTTTTCTTGGATGGAACAATTCTCTTCATCTTTTCTATTGCTGTGCCCTAGGGACGCAGAATGACTTTGTTGTTGCAGATGAATCTGAAATGGTACCCAAATTTTATTCTGCTTCAATAAATGTACAATGGTTGAAGCATTATTTTAAAATTTGATTCTCCAAAACTAAGTGAAGCTAGCAAGGAAAGCACTGTTTCATATTACTCCCCACATGGGCTTATGTATTATACTGCTTTTGATTTAAATAATCTTGTAAAGCCAATCCTGAAATATAACAGAAAATGGTATATTCATATCTTCATTAATGATATTGACAATGGCATTGAGTGCACCCTCAGCAAGTTTGTGGATGATACCAAGCTGGGGGGTGCAGTTGATTTGTCTGAGGGATGGGATGCCATCCAGAGGGACCTGGAGAGGTGGGCCCAGATGAACCTTATGAGGTTCAATAAGGCCAAGTGCAGGGTCCTGCACCTGGGATAGGGTAACCAGCATTACCAGTATAGGCTGGGAGAAGATATACTGGAGAGCAGTCCTGTGGAAAGGGACTTGAGGATGCTGGTGGATGAAAAACTGGATATGAGCCACCAATGTGTCACAGCCTAGGTGGCCAATCACATCCTGGGATGCATCAAAAGAAGCATGGCCAAGGAGGTCATGATTCTTCCCCTCTACTCTGCCCTGGTGAGACCTCACCTGGAGTACTGCATCCAGTTCTGGAGCCCCCAGCACAAGAAGGATGTAGACATATTGGAGCGTGTCTAGAGGAGGGCCACCAAAATGATCAGGGGAATGGAGCATCTATCGTATGAAGACAGGCTGAGGGAGTTGAGGCTGTTCAGCTCTCTTCAGGGGCTAGCAGATCGAGAGAGGTGATTCTGCTGCTCTGCTCTGCTCTGGTATGACCTCACCTGGAATACTGTGTCCAGCTCTGGAGCTCTCAGTACAGGAAGGACATGGATCTGATGGAGTGGGTCCAGAGGAGGGCCACAAAGATCATCTGGGAGCTGGAACACCTCTCCTACGAAGACAGGCTGAGGGAGCTGGGATTGTTCAGCCTGGAGAAGAGAAGGCTCTGAGGGGACCTTATAGTAACCTTCCAGTACCTGAACGGGGCCTACATGAAAGCGAAGGAAGGTCTATTCAGAAAAGTTTGTAAAGACAGGACAAGGAACGATGGTTTTAATCTAGGAAAGGATAGATTTAGACTGGATATTAGAAAAAAAGTTATTCAATATGAGGGTGATAGACCCCTGGAATGGGCTGCCCAGAGAGGTAGTGGAGTTATTCAAGGTCAGTCTTGATGGGGCTCTGAGCAACCTGTCCTGGGTAGAGATGTCCCTACTTGTGTAAGGAGGTTGGATAAGATGACCTCTAGAGGTCCCTTCCAGCCTGAAACATTCTATGATATTAATTACATGCATATATTCCATTTATGAAGATTTTACATAGGAACATTAGTTGGTATCAATCATAAATTCATCACTTCTCAAGGTGAAAAGAAATCATAAAATCTTAGTCTTGGCTGCCTTCCTGCCGAGTACAAGCCAAAGGCCTTTCACACTTGCAACTTTTTGGCTGACCTGTTAAGAAAATATGTTCATGTAAGATACCTAGTCCTGATGAAAAGATACATAAATAAAAATCTTCCAAATACCATACTGAATCATTTCAATGTTTAGTCTTCCTGATGTAAAAATAATGACTCAGAATTATTAATTTCAGTAGAGTTATAACAAAAAATACCAGCTGTGCTTTTGGCTCTTGACCCAGGTTTGCTTTGTATTTGATAGAATTAGTTCTGTTTATTTGTACCAGTTCCACCATTGCTTTGACTACAGGGGAACAGATCCAGTACAACAATTCTGGAGATGGGCACATCAATATAGAAGACTACATAGAAAAAAAAAACCAGATAATAAACTTATTTCATAAGGCGTACACAAACCTGCAATAAAACAAGCAATAACAATGTTTATGGACATTTTTATTACCTTTTGTTTTATTTTCTTCTAGGAATTGTTTTAAATTTGAATCACAATCATTCATACCATGGCTCAAAAAGGAACAATATCACGCTGACAGAATACTGGCTAAAGGATCATAAACAGGAGGTAAAAATAAAATAATCATGCATTAAGATGAGATGCTGTATTCAGCAGGAAGAAAGGGACTGGTGTTAGGCCTGCTTTATTAATGGTCTTGAAGAAGAAACAAAAAGGACATTAATTAATGTCTGTGGATCCAACTGAATTGAGATGTTTTGCAAATACGATTCAGAAAGGGGAAATTATAGAAAGGGAAAGAGACAGGTTGGAAAAATGAGCAGGGATAAGCAGAGGCTTCACTTTGTCCAAATACAGGTAATGAGATGAGGGAAAGGCAAATTTACACATACATATTCAGTAAATGGAAATTCCCAGAAAGAAAATATCAACATAGACATGACAGATAAAGTGAAATAGAAACAAATATTGTGACAGGACAATAAGAAACAAAACATCAAGACAAAGTGAGAAAGAATGTGGCAGTTAAGGCCCTGACTCAAGAAAACATCCAACCTTAACCACAGCTACCCAGAGAGGGAAAAATTCTGGCTTGGTTCCCCAGATGTTTGGTTTGCATGAGCAAGGGCTTCACATGACAGACCAAAGTAACACACCTGAGACCGACGCTGGAATAATAATACTTTTGGATGCTAAAGAAATATTGAGTAAACAACTAGAAGGCTGTCTGTGGGAAAATTAAAAAAAAAAGTCCCTAGCTGTCATTTTTAAAACAGGTTAAATCATAGAGCTGTCAGTGCTTATTTTTAATCTCACATCAGTGTGCAACAGGTACAGCAAATTCCTTTAGATGATATAGCATTCTGATTGGCTTATTACGATTAATAGTTTCTATGAGTATCTGACAGACATACAGCCTCCACACACAAAATACACCAATTCCTCACCTCTTATTGCAAAGAAATACCTACAAAACATGGGAAGATTCATAAACAGAAAAATTCCAAGATCTTGCAACAATTAAAAGGAGTTCATTTCAAAGTACAAAAGGCATTACAGCCCTAAAGCAAATAAATAACTACTGTGGTTTCAGCTTTGTTTAGTGAGTCCCTCTGAGGTTTTGATTAACTCTTACTGGCCAACTCACTGGCTCAGCTAAGAGCTATATGGCTCCATCAGGCTAAGCATTAAATATCCAAGCAATAATGAATGTTTGCATATGAGAAGTGCAAAATCTGTAGAACACTAAAAGCAATTTTTAATCACAGAATCACAGAATTTCTGAGGCTGGAATAGACCTCCAAGATCATCAAGTCCAGCTTATGACCCAACACCATGTTATCAGCTACACCATGTCACATCCAATCTTTCCTTAAACACCTCTAGGGATGGCAACTCCACCATCTCCCTGGGCAGTCCATTCCAGTGTCTAATCACGCTTTCCCTGAGGAAGTGCTTCCTAATATCCAACCTAAACCTCCCCTGCCACAGCTTCAGGCCATGCCCTCTTGACCT
>JANHGN010009672.1:82050-113924 GCA_024605025.1 Megaceryle maxima
TTCAAAACCTGCCTGGATGTGTTCCTGTGTGACCTGTGCTGGATTGTATGGTCCTGCTCTGGCAGGGGGGTTGGACTCGAAGATCTCCGAAGTCCCTTCCAACCCCTTTTTTCAAAGATGTAAAAAGAAAATGTGCTTTTGTATTCTTGTATGAAATTCTGTGTTTATTTCTGTACCACATTACATGCATTTTATCAGGAGAAAAAAGAAGAACCCTTGGTATCTAAACATGATTTCGTATCAGGCTGGAGAAACAGAGGATAATACCTGATGTGTTTCATGGCCTGGGGTGGTGGTAGTGAAATACTATTTTGACTTATGAGGAAGTAATACATGCTATAAATTTTTAATGCATATTTGGCACATTTGGACATATTAAACGGTGGAATCACAACCCTGTTCCTACTGGAACTATCTATTAAGGAGCACATCTGCACCTGCAGACCCAAAAGGATTTCCTTAGATCTCAAATTTTAATTTTTTTTCTTTCTCTTTTCCAGGAATTCTCTCCAGCACACTGAGTCATCAATAAATATTCTTGAAATATACAGATCTGAAGCATTCAGGGAACACTCAGAAGCTTGGTTTGGCTCCCTTTTCATCTCCACTGCCTCCCTTTCTGAAAAGGGAGGTTTTGTTCTATACTCAATAGAACAAATTCATAAATAATAGTGAATTGTATTGTTTTATTAAATAGGTGTAGAAAAACCCCTCATAACCATAAAGTTATTTCCCTTTTCTCAGAAGAAAATGTCCATACAATGCACAACAAATAAATGGATGTAGAAGTAGCTCCAATGAAGTTGCTTTGATATCTGCCAGGAAAGCAGCCTCCAAACAATTTCAGATTGGTTTTAAGGAAAAAAAAATGTATTTCAGGAAAAAAATAATGCATTTCAATCCAGGATGATTAAAAACCGAGAGATTTCCTATCTAGTGGCTGAATAAACATGACATATTTACACAGTAATAAATTTAATTGTGTGTCTCTTGCTCCTCCTGGTCCAAGGAAGTAGAAATTGTAATATCTCATAATATGATTAATATTGTTCTTACTGTTCTAATCACAGAAGGCTCATCTACTACAATATTGCATTTGTGTCTACAGATAATTGCCTTCCTTCAGAGAGTGGTCTGAATAATAAGCTGGAGTAATTAAAATAAACTGGCATAATTTCAGAGTGCATTGCTACTGTACAAAAGTAACCAGCAGGCACATTCTGGGGAAGTAAACTTCAGTATGACTTATTCACTCACAGATGGCAAAGGCATTTTATGGCATCATATTATAATGCCTGGCATTTGAGAATTCTGAAAAAAAATTGCCTGGATATGTAGAGTTTGAAGAACACGAATGAGGAATGCGAGTTGTTAAGTATATGACTGCACAGATGAAAACAGAAAGTTCCCTTTCCAACACAGAATTATCTGGACATTAACCTGTCAAAAAACTGTGCAGCCATGTGAAAGGTAACTTTTTCTTTAGCTAACATGCCTATGGTCCCAGCCAAGGTTACGACTGCATGAAGAACCAATGCAGATCCGTGATTCCTCAACCAGTTTTGGCATAAAGTCATCATAAATGATGGGCTGTAGGCTTGCACTTTCTTTCACTCAGAAGAAGAATTACAGGTGAATTTTTTTCTCTTTAATTTTAGTTAACTTTCTTTTCTGAAAAGTATCTAGTTACCCACACTCTCCATGACGCATGGAGCATGGAGTATACAAAGAGCCTGACACAAGCCTAACCTAAAATGTTGTGTCAGATAGATGGGTGAGTCATCTTCAAAAGGTGCCACTTCTATCTTCCCTGTGTCTATACAAATAGTGTAAGCCCGTACTTCAGGTTTTTACAAGTTTAATATTAAGAAAACAAGTTTTTGCAAACAGTCACAATACCCAAGGTACTTTACACCTTCCAGTTAGCATCCTGTCTCTTTATCCACTCATTCTAATTGATGCTGGGCATCCACTGTAGAAAGGCTGTACTCTGAACCAGATGCTAACTGGAGGTCCACAAAGCTCTTTCATTGTAAGATATTTTCCCTTTCCTGTATAAAGTTTTGCAACAACCTACTAAAAATAAGACCAGAGTAGACTGTTTTAATTTATCAGTCTTTTGGTCTGATATGTAAAACTAAAAATCACATCCTTATAGCTACTCCCCAGTTTACAATTCAAAATCATACTGTACTTTCATTTTTGGCTTAGTATCATGTCAGAAATGGAAGGGGAGTTTCTTGCTTACAGATTTTTTCCCAGGTATCTTTCAATACACTCTATAGAATGGCTTCCAGTTATGGCAGCAAGGTGTGAAACTCTGAATTTGTGTTTATTAAAATGCATTTTATCTACTCCATCTTTGCCATCACTTGTAATTCTACCACCATTCATCTCAGGTCTCAGTTTGAGCAGCAGCTTACAGACAAAATTAGTGAATAGCACTGGGCCTACTGCTACATACAGCAGTGAGACAATTCAATTACCCAATCCTTAACTGATTCAACATATGCCCTTTTAACATTAGATAGTGCTATTTTTTTTTCCAGTATATTCTGCAGTACTTAATCAGATGTCTCAGAAAAAGTTTTAAGAGTCGTTCATCTTTTCTGTTACTCCTCAAACTTTTAAAGTCATAAGAGAAAAGAAATTGTTTGAGATTTATTTTCCATAAAATAACGTTGATATTGATTACATTCCTAGGCCTTAATTGTTTTTTAATTGAATACTGTATCAGTTTTGCATTATTTTACATAAGATTACTGGTAGACTAACAGTCCACAGCTACTCACATCAGTTACATTCCCTTCCAGGCTTTTGGCTTTTCTCCAGGGATCAAAGTTAATGGCTAGCCAAAGATTTTCCTAACAAAACCTCCTGAGATTCCTGAGTGAATTAATCTGTGCTTGCTCTTTTAAAATACATTTTCCTTGTAGATAAAGTTTGTTTTACTTTGAAGTTCTTAATTACTAGTAGACTGGGAGTTGTTTTATTTTCACCCGCCAAAAGTACATCCTCCTCCTTCCAGATACTGAAGAGAAATACTTATTGAACACTTTTCCTTTTAATGTATTAATAACAACTACTTTATTAGCTGCAGGTGTAATAGTCTTAGTGAAAGTTAATATTTGCCCCAATATGCTAGAAAAATCCTTGTTGTGTATCTAGTTTGACAAGCTCAAAACTATTTTCCCAGTATTTTTTTCTTCCTTTATTAATGCTTTTAACTGCTCTGCCAGTCCAAGCAGGTAATTTCCTCTTCCTTATCCTCTCTGCACAGAATGAAAGTGTTCTGTTACATGGTTAGCTGAGACTCCTTTTGGAGGTTCTCTGTCACTGAAGCCTCCCTCATTGTTCATCATCTTTCAAATATTTTATTTGGGATACAAAATTCAATTTCCATTTAAATTTTTGACTTTTTTACAGAAGCAAACTCAGCCATGATCCTAATAGGCAGTCAAGAGGAGATTAGAGACATGTGGACACTGCTGTAGGCCTCAGTACAGAGACCACTGGACACCAGTTGGAACTGGCAAGAGTGTAAAACTCCCTTACTAAAAATACATGCCAGATTTAACACAGGATGAAAACCTGAACACACTAACTAAATTTAGTGCATAATTTTTTTCATTAGTATCATGTTTTCCTGATGAATATGACATCTCATGTCAATTTTCCATATCATATTCCCCGACATCTTGCTGCTATATCTCCAAGCTGTAAACCTCCCAGATCATCTGTAAATTTTCATGACTTTCTTGTCAAATGGCTTAACGCATTTTCCCGTCTTCTTCTCTTGTATTACACTGGGCAAGACCTGTATCTTGTAACTCCAATAAAACTTCAGTTGTCTATAGAAGTCAAACTATTTGTTGCTTTCATTGGTTTTGACAGATGGTTTTGAACAGTTTCTGTGTATAATCCCACAAATCTCTCTGTAATTTAAATGGGTTTATTTCTCTCTGCCTGGAATGGGTTTCTGCTTCAAGATGCTCCTCAGCTGCTCATAGTTCACCTTCAATGTTCTAAACATTGCTTTAATCACTTTCATTGACTACATATGTCCTTCATATTTGTTTTGAGATGCATCCAAAAAAGCTTTCATATGATCTTTTAATTCCACTTAGTAGTGGTCTCTAACCTGGCACTTAGAGATGACAAATTGCCAGCTAGGATTCTTTGCTAGTGCTAACTCAGAAGAATTTTGAAACCTACAACTGGAGCCAACAGCAAAAGCACAATCCAACACTGTCACTCTACATTACTTGTTCAACATTGTTGAAAGTTGAGGTCACTGCTTATGGAAATCTTCCGAATGCTCTTTGGATTAGTGATGACCCATTCTACTTTCTGCCAGTTACTTAAGCTGTATTATCCATCTCTTTGTGATTTTCTCTGGGAATTTTGTCTTCAGCCATACATAGATAAATCAAACCTGCTCCTTTCTAAACTGTATGTTAGCTACAGATGAAGTAAAATCTTGTGTGAGCTTAGCTAATTCTGTGCCTTCAGGTAAGAAATTTGAAAGGAAAAGTTATAGAAACGTTAGATGTTCCTAAAATAAACTGCATCTTTGAAAATCAGGACTACTAAATTGCTCATTGCTAATTGCAAATGATATGATGTGCCTTTTCTGTTTCACATTTGATTCTGTCCACTAAAGTCAGTCTTTGTTTAATATTGGGGGCAAGCACAGAATTATTTGATAAATATTAATGCTCACTGCATTGGCTAATGAATTAGAGAGAAAGGAAAAATTCGAGTCTTCAATTTGTTCCTCCAGCTTTGCAACACAGTTGCATGATGTAAGCATTGGTTTTACACAGAATTAATCTCAATAAAGCAAGCCAAAAAGGGAAATACTCAGTTTACAAGGGCTTTGTTACTCTTACTGTAGTTAGTATTTAACTTAGTTTTGAATGAAGATAAACAAATTTGAAAATACTTATTCAGGAAACAAGCATATATGTACTGCAAGGTCTGCAGCTGCTCAGTGGAATTAATGCTCTTCTCAGATTAAGTCAAATAACTTGAAATTTTGGTTTCACCCAGGTTTGCTAGAGAACATCTCATTAACTGCTCTGGTGAATGAGATTAATAACTTGCATTTAAACTTAAATTTAGATTCACTTCAATATTAAGGAAAAAGTATTTAATTTGAAAATACAACTGCTGATAAATGTATATATAATGTACAAAACACACAGATTAAATTTACTCAAAAACAACATGCATTTCTGTGGGAAATGTCATCAGGAACTATTTTTTAAACCATTTTTTAATCTTTCTGCAGAACTTCTGTTTCTGCACACCCACACAACAAAAAATTGTAAAGCATGTATAGATAGTTCATTGAATTAAATCAGGAAATACAAAGCAGAACCAAAGTTTTCTATGGAGAATTAACTATCTAAAAATGCACTTTTAAATTAAAAAAAAAATAAAATGTTCAGTCCGGAACTCCTACTAACTAACTCAGGTGATCTTCCTTGTCTTTTTACTTTTTAAATTAATACTTATCATGGGATAGGTTCTTAGCAGTGTCAAATTCAGAGAAAAGGAAGATGCCTGTGAGTCACTTCTCCATTCTCATAATCTAGTCTTTAGAAAGCGAAATGCTGTCAGCATTTATGGTAGAGGTTCTCAAAGGAACCACTCAATTGTATAAGGGACCAGATGAATTACAGTCTGCACTGACTCTATTTTCTGCAATGAGGAAATGGAAGCCCCAATGCAGATACAGTAATTCTGTCTTACTCTTTCATTATCATTTTTGAAACAGCTTTAAATACTGCTGAGTGACTGGGCAGGACTACAGCAGTACTTCTCCCTCTTTGGTTCACAAATACAAGCATGCTTGTGTTGCCAAGAGATCTATCACTGCTGTGAGTCTTTCAGGGCCAGCAAAAACCAAGCTAAACCAATTAATGGGCTTTTCTCCTGAAGTCAGGTCTTCTGATTCAAGCCAACGAAGATACTAAAGAAGAACTCTGAAGAACTTTCAACTACTGCAAGTTCCACAGCTTTTACTGTGGCTTTTGAAAGCCTCACTTGTATTTTTCATTTTAGCTGGAGCAAAGGTTCAGAGCTCATTCATTTCATTCAAGGTCAAAGCATCATCTAGTGGACCTGACAGTCTCCCCAACAGTCATCCTCTGCCTTCAGAGCATATAAATATGACCAAAGCTCAGTGGTGAAGTGTCAGGTGCTTCCTTCCTGTCAGATGATTGCAGAACTTGGAGCAAGGTAGCCTAAAAGCAGAGGCTTGAACGTTAACATTGTGGATGGCAGGCAAAATCAGTCTTGAAAGTAAGTCAACGTCCAAGCTTACACAGCATGGAAGATAAGAATCAGCGGCAGAGTCTTGGAGGGGGTCTGCACTTCTAGACAGCCAGCTGCAGAGAACCAGGTGTGACCCAAATGGGACAAAGTGGGAAAATCCTGCCATGTTTCAACACTGTGCCTCTGAGTTACTCTAAGAGAAGGACAGGAGATGGGAACTTTTTATACATGATACCTTGCTCAGGGCTGCACCTGGGGTTGCAATCTAGCTCTTAGAGCAGCAGCTACAAAATGTAGTGATGACTCCTGCCAGGATAATTACATAGCTCCAGTGTCACATCTTTCAACAAGCAAAGTAATATAGAGGAACTGGGAACCTTAATGTGCAATATCATGTCATTGCTTCTTTAGGAAGAGAGGGGGGGATAAGTGAAGGGGGGGATTTTATTTCAGACATACGGTATGTGCACAAAGGCTAACAGGTCCTGCAGGGAATCCTAAGAACAATTTTCTTCTGTCTGAAAACCTCAGGGGTTTGGTTAGACCTCAATGACATTTTCATTTTCCTGGTGGGAAAATAAAATGTCCCCAGCAGCGTAAATGCACACTTTTAATAAGTAACAGGCTTTTTAAAGCACAGTGTTATATGATGACATTTTATGCAGAGATCTAACTCATAAACTCAGAGACCAAAGGATAAAGAAAATGACAAGCTAGATAGAGCACACATTAATATATGGCAGCAGTAAAAATCACAAAGGATGGATTGACCCCTTACACACAGGGGTAAACATGGAAAAACTCTGTTGCAACCAATAGGGATATGCCAGTTTAGTGCTGCTGGGAAATGAGATCTGGATCAAGCCTCAATATCTCAAAACTTACTTATCCATAAACACTATTGTTTAATATAAAGGAAAGGAACTATCAATGTCTGAACAGCTGTAAGCATATGTTATTTGACTGCTATTATCACTGCAGTCATTAGCAGATTAAGCAGTCCTTGCTCTCAATATAAAACCATTTCTCCTTGCTATGAAATCTAGAAGAGAGTTGGGTGAAGGAAGCTTTCAAAAGAAATCTAAAGGAAAAGCATCTGCAAACCTTTTAAACAAGCAAGTACTAGATTGCAACCCTAAACTTAGCTCTATTTCTCTTCAGACTAATACAGCTACCTCCTATACTGAAAATCAGGAAATCAGAGTGTGTGTAATGAAGACTTTAGTTGTATAGCAAATAGCACATTTCTGTATCATCCCCTGGTACTTTGAATTGCAAGATTCTAGTTCAATTTGGGGACTAGGCATTTTCACATAGCTAAAACCCCAATACATAGATAGAGATGTGTATGTTTCTATGTATGATATGTATCACAAATGCATGTGTATTTCAAACAAAACGTATCTCTAAGTACTCAACCCAGCGACTGTGGGACTCTGCTTCCATTCACTGGTGAGAAGTAGAAGGAAAACGACCTATTATAATACCCCAAAATCTCTTTCTTGAAGTTTTCACAATTGCTTGTGTATAACTCGGAGAAGATGCCGATTACTTTTAAACAACAGGACAAATACAGAAATTAGTCCATAAGGTTAGAAGACTAGAAATGGGAAAGACAAAGAAAGGCCTCAACTGGAAAGTTTCTTTTGCACCAGAACACTTCTGTTCCACAGCTCCTCACCTTGTTCAACTTATTCATCAAACAGGAGTATCAGAATGGATCAAAGTACACCTCTTTGTTTGTCAGCATTATGTTTAAATGCACAATATCCATTTAGCTCTGGCTGAGGAGTCACTACATTTTTAAAGGCTTCAGAAGCCCTCATCTTCTGCAATTAACCCTGAAAGTAGCACTCAGATAGGAAGCTTTGATAGTGAAGCAAAATACAAGTTTGAATTTCCAATACTGATTCCACCATGCCTACATCCTATGAACTGGGCAGACACATTCTATCCCCCAACACAGTATAAATCAGATGGCATCAATTTCTTTACCTATTAGGTAACTTAGTCCAGGTTTTGGCGTCTCTGTTGAATATTTATATTTCACTTGATTCCCTTTTAGTTTAATGTAGCACCAAAAAATAACTATGTCTTTAGATATTTTGCTGAATCCCAGTTTCAACTGCTGTTGCAATAATGCATTTGCTTGCAACCTACTATGCAATAACTGGGTATGTGCTAGTGATACAGGAAACACAGGGCTGGTTAGTCTTCAATAAAACAGGGGCACAAAGCTGGAGCTTGACCTGTGTGGAAGTTCAAGTGTTTTGCTGTATACTTTCCAAGGATTTCTTCTCATTTGGTTTCCTCCTTTGCATTTTTACTGACACCTTTTTAAGGACATTTGCAGAGGGCTGCATTTTATTTCTTTTTATGTAAGGTCATGATTCCAAGTGTATTTTTCATAAAAGCATTTCACACCCATCCTGTGCTGCCTCCTCTCCAACTTTATGCACATTTATTCTCATCTCTGCACCACCCATTCTGTATACTGTTATATATATATTATATAGATGTTCTTGGAGGCTGGCAGGGAACCAGTCAAACAGACCTATCCATTTTAAAAATACTCTTCCCATTTTTGCTTTTTTTGGGCTTAGTTTTATATTGGGTCAATTCCATGAGTCACTTCTCTGACTGGGCCCATAAAAAGTTGCTGTGCCATAGCCAAAGAGGGCAGGTGGGGACAGGAACACAGGGTAGCCGAGGACAGAAACTACTGCCTTTAGCACACTTTCCAGGGAGATGTCCATAAACCCATTCCTGGGAAACAGCCCCTTCTCTTCCCTGTTTCTGAAGATTGGTTCTGATCCAGAACTGAATGATTAGGGGTAGACTGAGATGACAGGTTCAAGGTCAGGCCCAAATCTGTCTTTTTAAGTTTATGACACATCAGGAATTGAGGATGTGAATGTGGTTGCAATGGAAGTAAATCAGTTGATAGAGTGGTAGAGAGAACCCACTCATCATCCATGGAAGGCAGGTGATCCACAGAGCAAGCAGAGCAGGAATGCTTACCCTGAAGGATTTATAGTGCCTGCTAGACTTTGGCCTAGAGAGGGTAGAACTAGCTCAGACATGAAAGAAAGGGGTTTTTTGTACCATTATTTGTTCTTGTCACCCAAGGGCATCAAAGGAAAGACTGGCAGACAAGCAGGAGAGGTTTTTGACAGGCAAAAAGACAGATGATGTTTGGAGAAGCCTAATATGGATATTCTTTGCAATAAACTTAAAATAAAGCACAAGAGAAGGATAGTCTAGATAAATTCAGGCATTCTGGAATGGTCACACATTCTCACTGTACACACACATCAACTTTTGATTTGCTTCACATATTATTAACAAGCTTTTTAAATACCATGCAGCTTTTTTAGCGAGGTAAAATGAAAGAGGCTCCTTATTAAGCCACTGCAAATTCCTCTGCACTAAATGATAATGCATGCAGTGTTTACAATACCAGAAGGCTCAAAGTGCATGCAAGGAAAGAGATGGGGAAATATATACTGAGTGTTTTGCAAAATGACTCATAAATAAATGATTCTGACTGAATCATTGTGACTTGAATGTTTAATTTTTCCATCTATTTTTATTTGGGAAAAATTCTAGAGCAAGTTGTGGGTGAGAATATAATAGTTTGAGTCTAGGGTTGCTAGTATTTTCTCATCTCATTCAGACTGTTAAAAAGGTAATTATTTGTTGCAGATTTGTCTAGATTCATTGCATATATGTGTTCAGAATTGTCTTTTTTACAGCAGTCATACATTTCTTATGCTGGTGTGACAGTGGTGCAAATGCAAGGATTGCAAGGGAGTGATTTCTGGGTTGTGCTGCTGTAAGACCTCCATCTCAGAGCTTGCTCAAAAATACTTACTTCAAGCTTTTTGCAATTAAATTCTAAAAAACAACAACAGCAAAACCAAACACAAAACCAAACAAAATTGTGTGTAGTGAAGATACATTCTTTTGGCTGAAAAAGCACCTGAAGTTCTGTAAATTACAGGTGCATGGTATTGCAACTATCTTACTTAGTTTCAGTGTTGGATTAGGTATACAAACCTAGCCCTAGCTAGACTCTTTATACATATAACCTGGCATGCTGACCTATGCATGACCTATGCAGAAGATAAAACACCAATAACATGTATGAGTTCATGCACATATATACAAAGAGAGGAAAGTAGGACTATCTGCAGCAAGCCAAACAAATTAATTTAACAGTGAATCTAAACTTTAAAAACTTGCTTTATTCCTAAATTGCAGGCACAATGTTATACTTAGTCCTACAGCCCTTGTCCCACTGCACTTCAATTAGCAGAACCATTATAACAGCTCAAAAAGCTTCATAATAAAGTCCTTGTCTGGTAGCACTTCCTCTGTCAAGAACCTCCTTACCCACTAAACAGGTTATGGGAAAAATGACTTCTAAATTCTACCAGTTAGTTCTATCACATTTGTCTTCTGTTCATTGTCTTTCTAAAATACTGGTGACAGCTGACACCAGCATGTACCTTCTTAGAGAACTGCATTCTCTCCTTCTTCATGGACCTCAGAGTCTTTAAATAACACAGAACAAATAGCTACCTCTGCTACGAATCACAGACAAGAGTCCTGGGAATACACCACAAGGAGGACATATTAAAGCATTCATAGAGTTTATGAAGCCGGTGTTAGGTGGAGAGGGAAATTAAGAAGCACAAGCAAAAGAGAAAGGATATTTTAAAAATAGGATTTGAAAAATATTGAGATAAATGAAGTGGAGAAATGTTGCTTGAAACACCATATTTCGTTTAAGCTACCGAACACATTCTCCTTCTGCAGCTGCTGTGAAAATGTGTGCACATAGACGCGCTTAAGTGTGCATGCACAAATATGCAGCAGTGCACACAAATACTTCACAAATATGAATAGTGCACATGGAAAGTGAAAGCAAAATGAAACCCCATCACCAAGCCATAAAATATCAGAGATATTACATAAAATTAATGGTCCATGTTCTGAAGCCCTCACCCTGCAAAAGGTGTTTGAACTAAATAAGAACATTGTGTTTTCATGCCAACTGCATAATACTATTGCAAAGTAATTTGCAATTCTTGATAGAAAGGCATAGAGAAGATTAGAGTGCCTTTCAAAAGCACTTTGGTTACCTTTATGGATAGGAAAACCGAATACTTCAAAATCTTCAGCATGTTGATCTTCTCAGTATCTTCTAACAAAAAGGGATGCAGGTTCACCACATACAAATAAAAGCAGCAGCAGAGGCCACAGCCAGGTCTATATTGATTACCTGAGTCAAGTTTCAGGTCACCTACAAGCCACCAAGCCTCTAAGCAGTACCTCCCAATCAAATCAATTCAGCTGAGCTTCTGGGGATGAAGCTTGTTTTCCCACCACACTCCTTCATTTTTCAAACTTAACATGATTCAAACTTTCAAGTGAAGAAATTCTGCCTGCAGCAGTTTTGGGTGAACAATCCCCTAACACCCTTCTGACTTCCAGATCACAGGCCTCCTCCTCTACTTGTCCCTAAGCACAGAAAGCCCCAGAAGAACAAACAACGTATCTTCAAATAAGCTCCTAGAAAGACTTTCCATTTTACACATTCCAACAAGAGCCTGGATATATCCCACTGTGCTCAAGAAATGAGTCACAGAAGACAGGCAGCCTTGTCAGGGACTGATTGATATGATGGCATGATGAAAGTATAGCAGAAATGAGAACTGCTACTTGATTCATTTTTTATTGCAGCCGGTTGGCTGAAAGCAGTTCACCACTTCTAGCTATTCCAGATGCTGTATAACATCTTTGTAAATGAGGACAGTGAACAGACACAATATTCAATGCAGGTATCTGGTTTTGGACTGAATAGCCCAAAGTTAGATTATCTTTCTATGCTTCTTATTTACATTTCATAACGAACAGACACTTTTCCCTCCCTTTCCCCCATGACTCCACTTTCTCGCTGCTAGTACTGACAGAACAAGCAGGAAAATAAAGGTTTCATTATGTCTTTTTCTAAGTCACAATTGTAAGTACTGATTCCTGGGACTCTGGGGGCAGCTGGAGATGTATCCTCATCAAGGCACCTTGTAGTGTTACCTGTCTAGCCCACTATGAGACTCATATTAAAACCTCTTCTATTAAAACCTCTCATTGGTTTAGTGAGGTAGATAACACATAGTGATCTTTTTTACCATATAGCTGTTTGGTGCTCCACAAAAGCTGGCTGTAAAAACCTACAACTGCTTAGATAGCTGGCTATCAGTTTTGACCTTCAGAGGTGAGATTTCTTACAGAAAACTGTATAAATATTAAAATTAGAGGTGAGGCTGATCTGCAAAGTTCATATTCAGATCTCATATCAAACTTGCCCAACACTTCAGTGCATTGGGAATGACTGATTTGGTTTGGGACCATCTCTAATTAAAAAAATATATGTATCTAATAATCTCATATCATTCCCACTGCTATTTTTGCTATGTACCTTGCCCTAGGTCTCTCTCACTTATTTCAGAAGCCTGAGTCATACATTTGGGCTTTGGAGAATTGAGAGTTACAGTACGGGCAACTCTAGCTCATAATGAATATATAGTATCCTTAGGAGAGTCCATGCACAAGCAAAGAGCGAGAGAAGAAAAATACAGCTGCAGTGAGAATCTGCACAAAAGCTGGCAGACAAAAATACACCTGAAGTGAGCAACTCTGTAACTAAGAAGCAGAGAAAATGCAACTAAGATGTGCTCATGGACAAGCACTGGAAGAAACAATAATAAGCTTGAAATGGGCATCAGAGAGGCATGAATGCAGTGATTACTTTATTAAAGAAAACAGAAAAGAGTTTTACTTATTTCTACCCATGTGAATTTGCTGTGGACCCATTACTTCAGATCTGTGTGGTTTTCCCCACCCTTTGAATCAAGAACTACCTTCCTCACCACAGGCCCTTCCTGTTGTCCTGCAATGTTATGATAACACTGTAAAAAAAAAAAAAATCTGGCATACATAACACAAGTTCAGAATTACGATCCAATGCAATTGCACAGAGTAACACCATTTTAGTCAGTGGAAGGACAGTTAGGGAGCTAAACCACCACATAACGTAAAATCCCATGAGCATGATATCAATTGATTTCATTAGAAACACTGTGTCTTGACAATATTTGCTGATGATAAATTATCTTCTGTCTGTCAATAGCCAGAGACCAAGATGGGTAACAGAATCCATGACAGAGTAATTTTTCTTATCACCTGACAGTTCATCCAGATTTGAGGAAACAATTTCAATGATAAGTGGTGCTTCACAAACATACAGAAAGATTCATTTAAGGGTTTTGTTTTTAGCAATCATGGCAAATTATTTTCTAACTTGCAGCCAATTATTACATTTATATCACATGAAACAGAATATCAAGTATAGCCTAAAACTGTAAGATTTACAGTTAGGATTACCACAAGCTAGACATTTCCTGATCAAAAACCTCCTATTTATTTAACAGAACAGATCCACAGTTAAGATCTTCCCTGGTAATTTGGTTTTATGTTGCCTGAAAAGCTAAAAGTATCAATAAAAACATTCTCAACAACGTTTTGGAGTCTTCAGGAAAATGTGACTTATGTTTGAGGAGAGTGTATTGGTCAGATAATTGATTTATTTTTCCTATAATTCTAAGATTTTGTTTTTACAATTTCGATCGCACACTGATTTTCAGTGTAAATTATCCCAAAGGATTTCAGTTTTTTGAGAGAAAACAAGAATTTCCTGTATTAAGCATGAGAAAACAAATAAAAAAAACAAAAACAAAAACAAAAACAAAAACCCCAAACAAACAAAAAAACCAACAACAACAACAAAAACTTCCCATAAAAAAAAAAGGTAAGAATTTTTCAAACCAATCCCACTACTAATGCAACAAGAACCAGTAGCCTGTAGGCAGCTACTTGGAGTTTTTTCCATGCAGAGTGCAGTGTGTAAATGATCAAAAAGAATCGTAAGAGGCCCGCAATTCATGATTAGCTTACTGTTACACAAATTGATGATAGACGAAAGGATGAGAATGTATGGTGTAAGTATTAGGGGCCATAAAAAGAGCAAAAAATAATAATAAATAAAATACTGAATTTCAGCAGAGATCATTTGTGTAGACATGCAAGAAGTGTTCACTGAAATCAATGGAATGAGGCAACAGAGGTAAAGGACATAGAGGAGAAATGGAAAGTGTTCCTAGGTAAATTAATGTATACCCAAAAGGCTGTGAGCTACCTAGCAATAAATATGTTTGGAGTGGGGGGAAAGAAGAAAACGGATGACCTATGTAGTGAAAAAAGTAATCAAATGTAAAGAAGAGGTACTTGCAAGGAGTAAAATAACAGATCCAGAGGAAGGAGAAGATGATTGGAAATGTGACTTCTACTAAGATTATTAGAAGATGGTGGGGTCATGATGATTGTTACATATGCAAATGGGAAATGGGGAGGAAGAAGAGAAGAAAAGCATTGATCTGAGTGAGAAGAATGGTGTCAAGAGACTGAAATGTGTCTGATGTTTGCTGCCAGCTTATTACTGCTGCAGCATTTTTCTTATTAACGCTGTTGATGGTGTAAAAGCCAGAATTTAATCTCTACTGAAACTGATATTGCTTGGAACAGATTTAAGAAGAGGTAAACTGTTATTTTGTCACTGATAGCAATCAAAATGAAAGGGGATG
The DNA here is from genome assembly GCA_024605025.1 of Megaceryle maxima. NCBI lineage: Eukaryota > Metazoa > Chordata > Aves > Coraciiformes > Cerylidae > Megaceryle > Megaceryle maxima. The sequence continues at coordinate 97,038 of JANHGN010009672.1, forward strand.
AAACCTTTCAGTTATTGGACAGAAAGTTAAGCAAATGGTATCTGATTTTTCCTGTCAAGTCACAAGTATTTGGCAGCTTCTATACAGAAAAAAAAAAAAAAAAACACAGAAGAGATTGTAACTTAGATAAATGATAGAGGTTTACTGAGCTGAACACCGTTCAGAATTAGTGAGGACACTGCCGAACTAAACAAGCAAGTGTGAGATTGAACACCATACATGTTCAGATGAATTAAAATAAATATGGTCTCTAAAAGCTGGCTGTACAGTGCAAATTTCATGATATGTCTGACAAGATCTCACAAAATGTCTATGGTAGAACCACAGACATTCTGCTTCTCTGCATTCTGCAAGCCACAAGTCCAACAAAAGGTCAGCCTCTCGCCAGTAGCACACATCCCAGAGCACTTCAAGGCACAGTATGTAAACTGCACTCCTACACACAGCTCTTCTGCTCTGACTTCACCTGTCTGGCGATCCCTTTCTTTTTCTGTCTTCTGCTCACTCTCATTGCTCCTTGTCACTCAGTGTTATGGAGAAGAGAGCTATCTACTCCACAGATTCTGCCCTCAAAACCAGCTTTTTTATCTCACTTTCACATTTTCCACCTTATTTTTTCCATGGTGGAATCTCAAACCACTTTTTCTTCTGATTGGATCCCAGGCTGTTCATCCATCTGTGTTTATTTCATTCTTTTAGAAGTTGCAGGCTCTTTAGTGATGATTTTTAGAAGTTGTTTGCAGGTTAACAGATTTTCCTCCTTCTTGGTATTTAAATCAATGGTTTGGATTCCTCTCAAGGGGAGTTTGACTTCACTGTTTATTTATTTATTCCCTCATTTGTCTTTTAGGAAAACAAATAGCTTTGGCTGTTAGGGGTAGAATAATCCCTTGATTTATGACCTGGATTTAGAGATATCTTGTAAGCAGTATGTACTGCATAAAATTAGAAGGGAGAAAAACAAAAGAAGTGTGAATACCTGCAAATATATATTAGCAATGCTTTTCAAGCCTTCTGAACATTTTGATTTTTGCAGGCTCCAGTGTGTAATGCCTTGAAGAAAGGCAATCAAATGTGGGGAAGGAAACAGATCTAACTGTCACTTTGGTAATTATTTCCAATCTTCATTAGAAAACACAAAGAAACTAAACCAAAAAAAAATTGTAAAATTGTTATGTGGTCAAAAATCTCCAAAGTGTCAAGTGAGGGTAACCACAATCCAGGTTATTTTTCAGAAAGACTGATACCACCTTGAAGAGAAAGAAATTCCCATTCAGTTACATGGAGGATTCCCGAAATCGGTGTTATCTACTAAATCTTCCTTCATCAAAGCATGGATGGAAGGAGAGATTTCAGCATATCATTTACATTTATGTCTTCCTGTGTTTCTCAAAGTTAGAGAGTAAGAAGATGCAAAATATAACCAGTAAAGCAGGATGTGAAAGCTCATAAGAAACCACACCACAGCTAAAGTAAAAACAAATTAGGTTTCATACTACTAAGCAGGATATTTTATTTCTATATAGTGTTGTGCATCTAGCTTCTTTACCACACAGAAGAGCATCTATTCCTACCTTACTGCCTTATTGCAGGATTTGCTATGTAGGTCTCATCATGCCCTAAACCCTCTTATTTGGAAAATTAGTTTTGCCTCCTTTGTTGATGCTAAGGAATATAATGCTTACATTATTTAATTAATGTTTTTTGAGGAATTTAATGTTCTGCTGAAGAGTTCCCTAGAACTTCATAATTGTATGAAAAGATCAATCACTCATTCTTTGCAAGCTCTGGGCAGGCTTCAGGGAGAAAAAAAGAAAATAAAAGACAAAATCAACATCCACTGATTCAATGGCTGGAAAAAATATTGATCAGTTGGGTCATTCTCTAAGCTCATTTCATTCTCTGTGTGAAAGAAAACAGCAGTCTTCTAGGAATAATAGATACTCTGAAGGCAGCATCTTAATGCATTCACACAAAGGGGCATGCTTTAAATACTTATGGAACACTGAAAGTCCTCATTTTTTAAGCCATCATTTTAATACAGCTTTTTGCATGGGAACATAATTATTGCTTTATACTGCAGTAAAAGCCAGAAGCAAGAAACAAAGTTCAGCTGGACTAGTTTCTGTGCTAACATTAAGCCACAGCCTGCATTCCCACTGAGGGGCTGTCAAGACTAAATAGCCAAAACAGGATGAAAATAGAGGACATAACCGGGAAATCATTTCACAGACATGGAGCAGACCCACTGAGAAGCTGAGTAACCTGTCCAGACTAATACTAGGGACTTGATTCCACACAAGGATACAGTGCAGATTTCCCAAGCCAGTGACTAACATGGAAAACATCCTTCCTTTTCATTGCAGTCATGCTTACATTTCCCATAATGCTGCAAAAAAATCAGAGTTTTAGTGCCAGGCACTTCCAGTTCTTAGGAGTCAATGGCAAATTAGAATTACAAAATTACAAATACCAGGCTGGGCCATAAAGGTCCTATGTCTATTATATTTCTCAGAAAATAAAATAAAATAAAATTTAAAAAAAAGACATCTTCAGTCCAACTGTGATGTGTCATTTTGTCAGATGGTGTCACTTGGCACTCTGGAGCAGGCAGACCGCATGACTCAGCACAGAAGCACAGAAGAGCACCTGGCAGTGCTTGAAAAGAGGGAGGAATATGGAGAGAGGAAGACACTTCATTTTAAAATGACCTTAATACAAGCTTTTCCCTCTGGAAGAACACATCACATCTCTTTCCACAAAAGCCATCTGACTCCCTCCATCCCCACAAAAGCACCCTTCTGTATATCTGGAGTGCTAATTACAGTAGTGCTTTTAGGTCCTAACTAACCACATGTGTTGTGGCTCTGCCCCAAGAATGAGACATAATCAAGAGCTAAATAATGCTTTTAAGTATTACAGTCTAAATTAACAAGACTGAGCCATGAAGCATAAGCAAGAAGAGTCAGGAATTAGCTTTGGGTCATGCAGCTGCTTTCAGAGGAAATGTCTCCTGGCCTTTAGGAAATTACTGACCTGCTTGATCATTTTTGCCTGCAAACATGAAGGGAGAAATGTGACAGTGAGATCTATTTCCAGTGGTGCCTCACAGCGTCTTTAGTGGCACCATAGTATAATACAAGTGCTGAACTGGAACATGAGCTCCATGGTCGTAGTGTGCACTCTTTTAAAGTGTAAAGACAGGAAGCAACATGTTAGTGTGTGGGAGGAAACCCTTCCAGGCAGTAATGGGCTCTCAGCTTTTCCTATTAAAAGCAGAGAAGTGTCCAAAATAAGCTTCAAAGCACCAAGTTCAAGAAGTTCACCAAGTTCTGCTTCACAGAAGAGGAGAGGGAACAGGAGAAACAGCAGAAGAAATGTGCATTTGCCCTTCCCTCTCAAGCTCTTCTCTTGCTGCTGTTCTATGCAGCCATTAGTAGGGACATGAACTTGAAACCAATCTCTCAAATCCTTAGGCAAGATCACTACAATTTGCTTGACTTTGATAAACTATCTTCTAAAATCACAGCTAGAGAGAAAAGCCATGATGTGATCTGTCCATCACAGCAAGTCATTTAGGAAGAAACTGCAGCTTTTCACATTTCAGTCACTGGTTAGATATTCTGATGCCTTGTGGCCCATGTTAGCGTGTCAAAAGATTATGAGATGACCAAGCCATTGTCCATTATTTATCAATAGTCCTGGCTAACCAGGGAGGTCCCAGTTGACTGGAAGGTAGCAAATGTGACGTACATCTACAGGAAGGGCCAAAAGAAGGATCCCGGGAACTACAGGCCTGTCAGTCTGACCTTGGTGACAGGGAAGGTTATAGACCAGGTCATCTTGAGTGTCATCACATGGCACATACAAGACAACCAGGTGATCAGACCCAGTCAGCATGGGTTTATGAAAGGCAGGTCCTGCCTGACTAACCAGATCTTCTTCTACAATGTTACCCACCTAGTAGATGAGGGAAGAGCTGTGGACACTGTGTACCTGGACTTTAGTAATGCCTTTGACCCTGTCTCCCACAGCATTCCCCTTTGGGAACTTATGGTGCAAGGCTTGGATAAATACACTCGGCACTGGATAAAAAAGTGTCTGGATGGCTGGGCTGAAAGAGTGGTAGTGAACGGAGCTAAATCTGGCTGGTGTCTGGTCGTAAGTGGTGTTCCCCAGGGTTCAGTACTGGGGCCTGTTCTCTTCAGTATCTTTATTGATGATCTGGATGAGAGGATTGAGTGTACCCTCAGTAAATTTGCAGATGACACCAAACTAGGTGGGTGTGTCAATCTGCCAGAGGAAGATTTACAGCAGGACCTAGACAGGTTAGATCAGTGGGCCAAGGTCCATTGCATGCGGTTCAACAAGGCCAAGTGCCGGGTCCTGCCTCTGGGTAATAACAACCCCATGGCAAGCTACAGACTTGAGGATGTGTGGTTGGAAAGCTGCAAGTTGGAAAAGGACCTGAAAGTGTTGATTGACAGTTGACTAAATATGAGTCAACAGTGTGCACAGGTGGCCAAGAAGGTCAGTGGCATCTTGGCTTGTATTAGAAGCACTGCGGCCATCAGGAATAGGGAGGTGATTGTCCCCCTGTAGTCAGCACTGGTGAGGCCACACCTTGAATAGTGTGTTCAATTCTGGGCCCTTCATTACAAGAAGGACATAGAAGTGCTGAAGTGTGACCAGAAAAGACAAGGCTTGCCCAGAGCACAAGTGCTGCAAGGAGTGGCTGAGGTAGCTGGGGTTGTTTAGTCTGGAGAAGAAGAAGCTGAGGCCATACTGCTCTCTACAACTACCTGAAAGGAGGCTGGATCAAGGAGGGTGACAAGGAGGGTGACATTTCTCCCTGGTGACATGTGACAGGACCAGAGGGAATGGATGCAAGCAGCACCAGGGGAGGTTTAAGCTGGATATTAGGAAACATTTCTTCACTGAAAGGGTTATCAAACACTTGGAATGGTCTGCCCAGGGTAGTGGTGGAATCATCATCACTGGAGGCATTTAAATGGCATACAGGCCTGGTGCTAAGGGACATGGTTTAGTGGTGAGCTTACAGTGTTGGGTCAAAGGTTGAACTAGATAATCTTGAAGGTCTTTTACAACCAAAGACATTCTGTGATTCTGTGACACATTTTGGGTGGGTTTCTTGGCTATTCAGTCCATCCACAAACCTAAATCATTAGTTCTTTTGAAAGGGAGGAACATTATCACTCATAGGCTCTGCCAGGGAGAAAGATAAATTAGGTGTCTACCTACCCTGCATTTCAGCATTGCAATTAAAGAACATTCAATTTTCCATCATTTAGTTTGCAGCAGTAGCTATGACAATACAACAGCACAGGCTGTGGTGTGGTAGCAAGCCAAGAAAGTACTCAGAATCACAGTGCTGACTTTCAGACTCTGTGCAGTTCATTTGTGTTGTTACCTGCACTTGCTAAATTAGATCTAAAGCAAATATAACTACATGAGCTGCAAACATACCTTGGGAATGTGGAATGAGCATACCCTCAGGCAGGGGAATGTTGGGAATGAGAATAACCTTTGGTAGCAATGTCAGTTTCTAAAAATAAGTGCATCACAGCTGACAATAAGCATTTTTGCAAAGTACTGCTTTCAGAACCTAGATGGGAACAGCTGGATGCTAATTCCTTTGCTTGTGAAGTCAGTCTTTGGGTTTCCAACAACACCTAAACCAAAACTGATCAGCTACTCCAAAACCAACTCTTAAAATTTTTTATGTTTGGAAGAAATGTTGGAAAATTCATTCATTACCCCTCCAAACAGAGAGAGGTGAACTTTATTCTGAATGAATGCTCCTGTGAACAACTCTTCAGATTAAACCTGTTAAATCTTGCAAATCTGGCATTTTTTTGCTTGCTTGTCTCCTTCTAAGGTTTTCACTGTTTGATGATTTTTTTCTGAACCTCTTGGAAATATAGAAAATGAAGTAAAACATCAGACTTTTCCAGGCATGGTTAATAATGTATTTTGGGCCTGAGGTGAAAATTTAGCTCAGTTCTAATTTCATCCAAACCAGTTCATCCAACTCTATCAGTGACCCAGGGCACAACAGGCTGCAATAGCCAGTATACATAGGAAAGGGAACTGACTATTGTTATAAATTAGGATTATATCATAGAAACCTTGGATTTATAGCTAAGAGAGTAGCAGTGTATGTCTGCATGTGTGCTTGCACAGTTGCAGTTTGGGTTGGTAAAGAGAATTACATCTATCATCCTTGTTTGCCTGTTGCTGAATTGTGGGTTTCTTACTATTTCTCCAGTTTTGCTTGCACTCACAATTCAGGTTGCAGGGATGATTAGCAGTATCCACTTACATGAAAGTTAAAGTGCTACAGACAAACCCAAAATCTGTTACAAAATAAAGAAAAATAGAATTTGTGTTATTACTGTGTTTATTTATCCCCTTCAGTTCCTTTACTTTTTTATTTCTGTGAGAAAAAAAATGTTTAAAAAGTTAAAAACGAGAAAAAAAAATAGTACAAAGTATAAAATCAAAACTGAAATTCTGTGCTTATATATAAACATAACCAAAGGCACACGTTTCTTAAATATGCAAATATCCTTGGCATGCCTACATACGGCATTTTGGAGACACTATCTTTACACATTCAGAAATAGAAAGAAATTAATTTTGTGGCTAGTCTTTTTTATCTGTGGTGTTAACTAAGAAACCTTACTTACAATTTTATACAATCTTTTGTTTCTTTGTTCTCACGCTAAACCTGCACATAGTAATACAAAGCAGAGATTTTCAACACTGAATGTTGGAGCAAAGCCCCATTACATCTAATGCTCTCAACCCTTGCTTCCCTGTAGAGGTTGATGCTGGAACAAGCCATTCAGGCTGAACAATCACTTCCATAGGCAAAGAAGTCCTTCCACTCCTCAGATGGCTAACCTAGTAGGTTAGGAAGGATCTCATCAACACAGTCTGTGGGAAGCAGTCTGTTGTGGAACAGACTTTGATCTGCAAGGCTGACAGCTAAGAGCATTTGTGTAAACAAAATTCTGTAATTTAAAATCCTTATTTTTGTGCAGTGGTGAAAAAGTGATAGCCTGTAATAGCCCTCCAAGCTAGCGTTTTGCCAAATACCATACCTGTGTTCTGGTACATGTGTAATGTCTACAGAACAAAGAGGTTTCAACCTGGAATCCTACAGTTTGATTACAAGCAGTGTACACATGTGTACATGTGTATATATGCATAATTATCCCTGTTTATTATTATTCTTATTAAAGGGTAATTTTTCTTTGAGCAAAAATAAGACTTAAATTCCTTGCACCAAATTGCACTTTTGCTTTACAGTTCAAGAGGTTTTCTTTGGCATATTGTGTAGCCATCCTGTAAACAAAATTTTCTTTCATTTTAAGAAAGCACAGATTATGCCACAGCTGACTTCATTGTAGATGGGTGAGAAGAATCTGGTCCTTGATTTTCAAGCTTGGCTGCAGGTAGGATGCTATACTACTTTGGGTGAGCGGTATAGATAGAAGAAAAAGTTTTCACATTGCATATGGTCCACGTGAGTGCTGGAAGGGCACTCACATCCATTCACTGTAGAATAGGATGAAACAGGCACTGTCTGGAGCTGTGACTCCAGCCCCTACTGCTGCTGCCAGGTCTACTGCATACTCAGAAAGATTTTCACGGTTCTTAAAAACATGCACAACCCTCTCTTTTCACTTGAACTCCCAACAGTTACTAAAGAAATTTTGCTTAGTGTCTCCATGTTCTTCATAAGAAAGAACAGTTCTTGCAACATAATTACTTTCTTAGAGGTCTAGTGGGCTCTTTCTCCACTCTTAGCAAATCAGTCAGGGAAATAATACAGGAAATTGATTATTTGATTATTCATGTATTCTATAGGATCAGAATGATAAAGCAAGACAATTCCCCTTTCTTTGGGAAATGGTCTCTTGGTGTTATGAGTGGTGTTAAATATTTGTAAAGCACCTGAATTTCTTAGGCAGAGGTCCCTGATTTCCATGACTCAGACCGATGCTGTGATTGCGTCTGCTGTCACTTTTATGTTGTTTTGAAAGACTAGTTTGAGTCTTTGAGTTGCTGAGAGTTACTGCACAACTATTCAGCTATGTCCAACAACGAGATGTCTACAACTCCTATGACATCTTAGTTTTCCAGTAAGACTTGGGTGTTCAAATGGTCTGATGGGTGAAACATGTACCCAGTGAGTCCATTCCCACTTCATGCATCTATTTTCTCTGAAATAAAAATATCTGAAAAGGTATATGTGGTGTTACTTTGTGGTGTTTTCCTTACATTGTAATAAGGCAGGGTAATACTTTGCTTCAAGGACAGGAAATTGCACTAACAATGTGCCATCACATGGGGTTTTTTGCCTCAAATAAGTTGCTATCCCATTGTATTAATTTAAAACATGTATATATCAATGTTTTCATGTGAGATATTGATTAGATTATTCCCTGCTCCCTACTAGGTGGGGTAAATGAAAAAGAATGATCAGTATAATGAAAGATGGTGATACGTAGTCACTATGAAGAAGGATTTCACAGCTGAACTGTGAATTGTTTCCTGCTACAGTTAGGCAGCTGTCTTTCTGTCATGGTGACTGACTTGACAGTCCATACTTTTAAGAAAGGGGCTGGTGTGCCGCTACTAGGACTGACCAAATGTACTGACCAAAGAAATTTCCTGGAAAAATGAAGGAATTTTTGAAATCTTCTAAAAAGGAAAAAGTCAACATCAAATATATATACATACACACAGAGATATATCTACACACACAAACATATGAATGTCAAATGTGAAAATCTGAGACTAAAATAAAACCTTTCAAATTTTGAAATGCTGAAGGTACAGCTATTGCAAAATTAAGTATCTGTTCTTCATTTCAGCATTTGCAAAGAAATATTGTCATGACAATTGCTGATAATCAAACCTTTCTCACCCCATCTCAGAGAGAAAACATATGTCAAAGTATCAACATCTCCCATGGGACAGGGATTTTGAACTGCTCTAATCAGTGTCATTTAGCTTTTGCTCTGATGCTTGCATCTGTCTTCAAAACAACTGCTGTTAGTTTTTTGTCATCAGAAAAAAAAAAAAAACAAACAAGGATAGAATCAGGAGATGAGGAAGGGACCTCATGAATTAATCTTATCTGTTCTCCTTGGTATCATGTAAACCTGGAATTTGTGTTTCATTACTAAAATTATTCTTTGTAACAATATGCTTTTTCCCAGACTGAGAAGAGTCATGATTTATCATCCTTACTCACCTCACCTAATCTCTTGTTATCTGAAAGTTAGGCACCTAATTGAAACTAATCAGCCATTCTCCGTCAATAATCACAGCAGAGAAAGAGTTGTCTACCTTCCCTCAATATCAATAGACACTGACAGAGATTTATCCATTGCAGATCACTCAGCAGGGCTCACTTTCCCAGTGCTAGGTCTCTCCTCTGATTATCATGGGAAAAGTAGTTGAGAATAGAGAGGTGATTCTGCTCCTCTATTTTGCCCTGGTGAGACCTCACCTAGACTACTGTGTCCAGTTCTGGAGCCCCCAGCACAAGAAGGATGTAGACATATTGGAGCGTGTCCAGAGGAGGGCCACCAAAATGATCAGGGGAATGAAGCATCTATCGTATGAAGACAGGCTGAGGGAGTTGAGGCTGTTCAGCCTGGAGAAGAGAAGGTTCCAGGGGGACCTTACAGTGACCTTCCAGTACATGAAGGGGGCTACATGAAGGCGGGGGAAGGTCTATTCAAAAAAGTTTGTAATGATAGGTCTAGGAGAAATTTTTTTAAGTTGGGAAAGGATAGATTTAGACTGGATATTAGAAAAAAATTCTTAAATATGAGGGTGATAGACCCCTGGAATGGGCTGCCCAGAGAGGTGGTGGAGGTCCCCATCCCTGGAGTCATTCAAGGTCAGGCTTGATGGGGCTCTGAGCAACCTGCCCTAGGTAAAGATGTCCCTACTTGTGTAAGGAGGTTGGACAAGATGACCTCTAGAGGTCCCTTCCAGCCTGAAACATTCTATGATTCTATGATTTTATACATGTCTACCTCAGGATTAATTCTTACTGAGGTCTTCACCTAGACATGCTCATTTAATGTACTAAAGAATGATGTGACTTTAACTGTGAGGTTCAGTATTAGCATCTTTTGCCTTTCTTTGTCTCCATTCACTTAGAGAACTTAGTGCTTCATAACTGGGAATAAGATATGTATTTTTTGTAGTTAGACCAATATTAAATAGAGATGGCATCACAAAATTTAACATTCAGCCTTTTTCTACTGATGTTATCAGAATACAGACAATGAAGTGAGAAGGAGACAATGGAACTAAAATATCTTGCATTACCTTTTACATAAGAAGATATTAACAAGATGTCCATCCACAAGCAAGTCTCCTCAAATAATAGAATTTACACTTTAAAAGAGAATGTTCATGAAATCTGAAGGGCAACAAGTGAGCAGGATCAATCAATATTAAGTGGTGAAACAATAACTGAAGAATGACATGGGATGTGAAAGGAAGAAGTCTGAATTCATAAAATAAAAGTTAAATTGATTTTTTGTGAATATCAACATGAAGCAAACTGACAGTTCATTCTGCTTTTCAACATCCTTTTCTCTACCATCCTGATATACAAAGGAAAAAGATCTATTGCAGTGTTGCAAACTATAGCAGCTTTGTACCCTTTGACTCTATTCACTGTTCAACATACAAGTAGCTCCAGTGAGAGCAAACAACCTTTAACAAATCAGGACTTTAGGTCATGTATTGTTTAGCATATTGCAGAAGAGTCTGGATTGTAGTAAACCCATTAATTAATCAACCTTTTTTTCAGATGAGGCAGAAGAAAGCAAGGGGAAAAAAGTGCAGACATTCCAGACCAATGAACTATATGAGTGGATAGCTTAGTGAAATTTAGCGTTGATGGAGCCACGTAGGAAGGATCAGTCCTTGTCTACCATATGGATTCTAAGTTCAAGCCACACTAGCTATAACATAAAGCTAGAACTGAGTACTGCTGTTTGATAAAGTGATGCGGATTGAGCTCTGAATCTAGGAATCACCTCACTTGCTTTACCTCACAAGCAAACAATAAATGTGTAGATAATACCAGTGAAGATTCCTAGATGCTTGACTTTTATTAAAGGAAAGATGGACAAAATGACTACTGGAAAGCTATCTCAGCCTGGAAGTTAAGAGAAACCCTATTTAAGGGCACATCCCTTTAAAGAATTTCAGCCATGTGCTGTCCATGGAAAGACTTGCATTGTTCTTTCTGGGAAGTCAAGATACTTTTTGTTTGTTTACTTCTTTTTTTAAACCACCAAATTTGTTTGCTTCCCTGGATGTAATGAAATAAGAAGATAATGAGTTTTTCATTGTTCACTAATTGTATACTAAAGATGAGACAGTCAGCCAACTGTAAATTGCTGCTTTACTGTAATGTTTGGATATTTCAGTGCAAATAATCACAAATACATCTGTTCCTGCATAAAGTAAAATGTCTGTGTTATGAAAACAAGCTCATGTAGAGAGCAATAAAAAAATAACTATGATGACTTCTGTTAATTAGGATTTGGTATATTATTTGAGTCACATTTGACATCTCAAAAACACACTTGTATGCTTCAGCACCATAAAGACAGGTGATATTTCAGCAGCTTTTCTTGCTCTATAGTATTTAGAATTGCAAAGCTGGAACTGATACTCACAGATAATATAAATCCTAAGATATAAGTAACTTTGCAATGCAAAATGACACAACCTGTTAAGACTAAACAGGCACCATCTTTTCCTTATCTTTGTTGCTTCTAAAAATAAAGGTTCCCAAGGTGAGTTAAGCATCAAAGTTATGTTAACTTTGAATATACTGGTGTGCGTATTCTCTTTTTTTTTTTTTTTTTCTCTTTGTTTTGGGAAGGGCTGGATTTAACATTCTAATCTGATCCAAAGTTCCCTGAAGGATACAGGTAGAAATTTTAATCGTGTTGAGTTTAATAGCAGCTTTAGTATTGATACAAAAGTGACTAGGATTTCATGTTAAAACTTTCAGACAGATCATCCATAATGTATAAGTTTTAGTTTAGAGGCAGAAAATGTCTGTTCAATCAGCAAGCCCATTTCTCTGTGTAACAGGGAGATGTGAGTAGACAATGTTTCATAATGGACTCAATCGAAAACTCACAGAAGAGAAAGAACAGACTCATAAGAAGAGTTACAGAACCGCTGGAGTTGGAAGGGACCTCTACAGATCATCTAGTTCAACACCCCCCACCAGAGCAGGTTTGCCTAGAGCACATTATACAGGACTGCATCCAGGCGGGTTTTGAGTGTCTCCAGAGAAGGAGACAACAGGGTCTTGTAGACTTTTTTGACTTTTGAACTGTTGGGAAAAGGGATACTACTTTTCCTAGGATTTATGCGTTCAACAAGACCTTTCCTTTGAGTCCTGTTGAACTGACATCTTACAGCAATCATGCATAGCTTAAGCACACAGTTGCAGCTCTTATCCTTAGAGTATTGAAAGCTTCTTCAGAAGCACCTCCAGCAAAAGAGATACTGTGCTCTCTTCTCTGGCAGAGGCTGCTGCTGTCTGTGACTGAACAAAGAATGAGCAAAATACTGGATTGGTGCTCATCATTGTATCACTGAAGCAAGCTGAGAAAGAATTTAATAAACTTAATACCATAAAAAAGAAAAAAAATATAAAGACTCAAAAGGACAAGAAATCACATTAAATCCAAATCCACGTATACCTAAACTCTTTTCCTTGTGCTTGGGGAGGGAGGCTGAGAGGAAGAACACACATTCATCCATGTTTCTCTTCAAATGAAAGCTTTCCAAAGACCCTAACAAATAATCCTGGAATCTCCAGAAGACAGATTATGTGTTACAGAGAGTAAAGATCAAGCATCTCTGAGAAGGAGAATACTCAAAATTACACTGTACAACCATTTTAGATGCTTTCTCATTATTGCTGGCTTTAATAACAGCAGTGCCTATGCATTGTATTTTTTCTACATATGTGTGGCTAAATTTTCATCTGCTTTATGTGTTTCTCGTTAAGATTCTGCAGTGTCTAGAACCAGTATGTTCTGAATGACTGCTATGGAGAAGCTATAACAGAACCAGTGAGCTAAACTCTTCCAATGACTTTGTCACTTGTCTACTTGAAAAATATAATGAGAGGAGTATCAGGACAAACATACATGTGTGTAGGTGGGTATTACTATTTGCTTAGTGGTGAATAGTCTATTTGAGCTTATACTCAACACTTAATACCAGGCAAACACTGCCAGTCATGATAGTGTTTGCTGTCTCTCTCAAAGAGGAAACCCACTAAGGTAAAGCCTTGGTATAATTGATAAAATTCATCTCTCTTCATCCTTGTGCTGAAATGAGATTTTTGCCATGGGTATTACAATAGAAAGGATTTCTCCGCTACCAAGACTTAGTTGCCTCCAGAGGATCTGGTTGTGTTTTCTGTTAAGGCTGAATCTTTTCTATCTCATCTCAGCTGGGTTGGTTCTGGCTGTGTGGAGAGGCCCACCAAAGGACTGTCAAAAAAGCTTCACTAGTGGAAGCTGCTGGAGGCATGTTTTGAATTAATGTGCCTCTATCAACAGACCGCAAGCCCTACCTAACTACTGTCGGTGAAGATCTCAGCAAAATGCCAAGCCACTCTTCCTATTATTGTTCTTTGCTTTGAGTCCTGCATCCCGAGTTAAATTATGCTTAGACTAATTAAATCCTGAAGGCGACTTCTCATAAAATAACAAAGGAAAGTAAATACTAAACAAAACAGAAAAAATGTAATTAAATTTCTTCACATAGAGTAAAAGAAAAAATGCAATTCTCTTTGAAAAAAAATGTATAATGCTGTTTTTTTCTAACCCTTTTTCTTCCCTCTAGGACCTTTATTTATTGCATATTTCAGCAGCTACTATCGGGTGATGAGTCTATCAAATGATAATGTAACTGCTGACTTCATTTATTAACTTCACAAGGGCCAGGCATGAAGTGTAAATAGAAAAATCACTATCTCTGGATGCCAACAATAATTGCAGCTACAGTTACTGTGAAGGCAGTGGAGTGCTTTGCAGAGTAAATGAGAGGCAGGTTTTTCTTCAGTAGATAAACATCCTGTTATAGTTCTGAGCGAATACAGAGATAACACAACACAACTGTTTAGCAAGTGCACTGGTTATCATTTGGCTAGCTGAAGGGAAAAGATAGGAATTCTTAAGTCAAGCAAAAATACAGAAATATTGAACCCTGATCAAGAGACAGATATACAGCCTGACTTATCTCCATATCAACACTACAGTGAGAACAAATTTTCAAATGACATGTCTGCATTATTCAAATGTTACTAGCAAAACATCCTCCTCCTGCCTCCCCAGGGGTACCTTCAGTGTGTTCCCGTGGGTATCTTCCAGCATTTATGATTCTCATATATCACTCTGCTTTGAAGGGCTAAGCTCAATGCAACACAATATTTAGCAACATTTCAGAAGAGAATGAAAGAAGGAAGGTGGGCAACTCCTTACACAGAAAGCACCTCTGGGCACAAGCTGTAGAGGTCTCATTTTCATGCACAAAGAAAGACTCAGATGTAAGCTTTGAAGGATTTATTATGAGAACACTGAATGACTGAAAATGCAAAGCTTGAGGCCTTGCTAAAGCAGCAGAAAGGAAGTAGCACCCCCTGTTTACAAATTCATTCCTGGGTGTCTGTTTCATTCAGTGAGAGTGAACAGTCCTGTCATTATGCCATGAGCTGGAAAGTCAGGAGGCAGTGGCACAGTCACTCAGTCCTCTCAAGGTCAATGCTAGGGAAAGATAAGCAAATAGCTAATAGTGATGGTGTCTCCAGACCTTTCCCAGCATCTCCTCTCTTGCATTTGCTGGAGAGGCAAAGGAGCTAGAGTTCTACCAACAGCAGAGTGTGTCAGAAAGGGCATGGCTCAAAGACTGGCTATGATTATTCTCTAAGTGACTTTTGAAGCTCCAAAGATGAAGGAGAAAGTTAAGTCTTTCTCAACATCAATCATAAGCTTGGAAGCAGTCTTCATCTTACCACCATCCTTTTGACTAGTTTCAGCTGAATCAGATTGTTCATCTGTGCCTCAATTTCTAAAGCAAAAAATGGCAATAGTACTATTTCCTCATTGCGTAAAAAGGACTTTAATAGCACAAAGATGCTATTTTGTTATTGCACACCTTATGGTAGGAAGAAAGGCTGGAAAAGTTGTTATTTTTTAATATATTGGAAGACAGAAATTATTTTTTTACCAACAATGAAAAAACAAGAGCAGATTTCAGGGCAGGTGGTAAAGAACCAGATGCCATTGACAAATTAATAAATCTTCAAATAATAACAAGAGTAACTTCTCAACTGAACTCAGACTGAAGTTTTCTTGGTAGTGGGTCAAGCTAACATATGGTCGGCTTAGACACTGAGATGACAGACAGAATCTGAACAGAAGCAATCAAAACAAAATCTGTTAAGGAACAGACAGCAAAAATATGATCAGTGGGGGCAGGAAAACTAGATTGACAGCTGAGAGAAGCAGATAAATGATAAATAAGCCATTTGGCTTCTTTTTTCAACAGGAGTTCAAACAGTTGTCCCCCTGCTATATTATTTCATAAACTTTGGATATCTTAACAGGTTGATAATAGCAAAGTTATTTAAAAGTAAATTGTTTCCGTAGGGAGTGTAACACAAAGCATTACTGATCCTGTTTCCAAAAGGGATATATTTTTATAGTTGCCTGAACATATTCTCTCATTTGCATCAATACAAAGTAGACCTTGATATATTTCTGTGCCCATTCTTGCAAGAGTTTCTGCCATGTTAGACATTGCTGAACACATGGAGGAACTGAAAGACCCACACACAACAACAGGCAACTGCAGCAGAACAGTTTCAGCTTTGATGTTCTTGGTTTACTAACTGCTCCTGAAACACTCTCTGGGAGATGGGCAGACAAGGTATCTGCAGTAACACAGATGTTACCCTTCACCCTTTGTCCCTCTGCTGCTGTCCGTTGCCACTTCTCAAACCAAAACACACCATGCACAGATGAAATAACAGAACAGATCTTATGAGCACTTTTCATCTCCTTCAGTGCAAACTCAGCTAGCTTAGTTCAAATATTCTTTTGAAGTAAATCATCACACCAAATCTATTTTCTAGACCTGGCAAAATTCAGCATATGTAGCAAAACCCTGGGTTAAAACTATAGGTCTAGCGGAATCAGTGGAAAACCTTCTTGTTTTGTTAGTGGAATTAAAATATGTAACAAACACAAAAACTGAAAACCCTGCTGTTGCCATGGGTAAATTACAACCAATGCATAGTCTTACTTAAGGCTCCTCCTAATTTATTGAATTCTTTTCTAGAACAGTCAGTGTATGGAAGGAGAACTAGCTGAAGAGCCACTATCACCATCTCAGTTTTGGGATATCTGTGCTTGCATGGGTGGATAAATATATTTAATTGTCACAATGCTGTGAAGTTAAAGGATTTTGACAGAGCTCTTATCAATTAGCTTAATTAGCTATGAAATATCTTTTCCCATTTTATTTTCCAACTTCTACTTCATAAAAGAGCAATAAACTCTTGTGAGTTATTTTGCTTAGTCCACTGTGGCCACTTCAGAGTTGTCAGCTGCAACATGGCTTTATTATTTGTAATTACATAATAGCAGAGTTTCTATGAGTTCATGTGCATGATTTCAGGACTATAAGAGTCGTAATTTTTTTAAAAGTTAATCTTAGCTGATTGCACTCTAAGCAGTTGCATATTCATGTATTACAGAAATGGTAATTTTCTTTATGGATAAA
>JANHGN010009672.1:114113-137262 GCA_024605025.1 Megaceryle maxima
GATCTCCAAGTGTCAAGAAAGCCCCAAAATAATGGAAATGTTTGAAAGTCAGAAGAGATTTAGGTGCTATGTAAATAAATAATAAATTCCAGAGAGGTGACTAAAACCTGACCATTTTCAGGGGAGCTGAAAACTCAATGTTTAGCAAAAGATGCTGCAACAAGACTATGACTTTACAGATGACACTTCAGCATTGCTGGTTTCCTGACTGGCAGTAGAAAAATGGATCCTGTCTCTTAAACAAGAATGTCTTCTGCTTGGTGTGGTGAGCTACAACTAGAACCAAGTAACCCTCTCTGAAGTAAGCATCTTTCTCATAGCATCTCCTTTGGCTCATTAAGCCTCTATTTCCTTCTTTGCATAGTGTTACAGTCTGAACAGGAGGGACAGAAAATGCATTTCCTTTAGACAGGATTGCACTCAGGTGTTTAGGGTCCTCCCTGTGGATGCAGTTTCTTAAAGGAAGTGTTTAGCTGTGCAGGTCCAGGGGTGTCTTTTGAGCTATATATCCCCACCTGATTTAGGTGCCTAATTCTCACAAAGGGAATGGGATTTGGGACTCTCTATCCTTTCCAGCACTCGTTTGGCCAGTACAGGTGACTTCCCTGTCAGAAGGATTCAGACCATCATGCTGTGGCAAGACCATGCCATAATCCTCACCTCTCCCACCAGGATAGAGTTGTCAGCTCACTCACCAACAGCTGGGGAGTCACAGCTGGATTCCTAGGGATCCATCAGTGAAACACTGAAAATGGAAGTGCCAACAATGGCAGTGAAACCCCTTGGTGAACAGAACCCTCTATTGGTAAAAAGGGATATTGTTTCTCATACAAGGATGCATTAATTTGTTATGACAAGTGCTCAAATTAAGTAGACTGGTGATGTTTATTCAAAAATTAGTACAAAAGTTAGCCCAATATAGAATAGGAATGAGGTGTAGCTAATGAAGGCTTTTCTCCCTCAGTGAACAAAGATGAACTTCTTTGCCAGATAAAGTTTTATTAGAGATTAAATTACTAAAACTTTTCTCTATTTTACATTTGCAGGCAACTCCAAGTTGTATATTTGCATTTCAACTTCATTTCTATTTGTACCTTTCTAAAATTTCATGAATAATGAGTTGATTTCAGAATGAGAATGCTGGACTGTTATCCAGGGCATGAAATGTCAGGACATATACATTTACATTTCTTAAAAAACATATTATGTACTGGCAAAAAGATAATAGAGAAAATGTAATAGATGTGAAAGACAATGGCATGAAATACACAGAATTTTAAGCCCTCTGAAAAACCAATAGCAAATATTATCTGCCCAGAGATATGGAAAACTATTTATAAAATAGAACAAAGGGATGTACTTAAGTGTGTTGTCTTCAAGTGTCATCAAATGGATGAAAAAATCCATAAAATCCACACAGATTGCATGAGTTAACTATGCTCAGATTATGATTTGCACTGGAAAGAGGATTATCCCTTCATTGCTATTGTGGATGGTACAATCAAGGCAGGAGTTGCTTTTCAACCAGCTAACATGAAAACAGCTTAGACTGGACAGACTGGTTCATGTAAGGTAGAGGTGAAATTAGAAAAAGGCTGATTTAAAAGATGGAAACTTTAAGGTCTGTGAAATTTTGTTTTTCAGACTGATGACTGTAATGTTGTTTCCAGCATCTTACATTATAGTATGATCCAAAATCCATTAGATACTTTCCTTTTGTGGTAGTACAAAGTTGGGATACTTTTCTGATTTTCAACCTGAAATACACACATCACTTAAATATGTCGCTCTGATAAGGTTTGAGAGCTTTAATGAATCAGTCTTTGCTAGTAAAACACATACTTTGTAATAAACAGACAAAATTAAAAGTTTACCATTCCTCAGCTGAGCTGCAATAAGCAGCATCTAGAGGTGAGCTGTCTGCTATAATTAAAAAACAAACAAACAAACAAGCTTAGCTAAAACTTTATGTTGTTTAATTTTGCTTATATCACTTCAATTAGATCCTTTGCAGCTATGAAAACATATGCTTACTCTCTCACCTGAGTTGAGAAAAAAACCCCAACTCATTTGTCTGACTTCTCTGGAGTTACAGTAAATACCAAAGTCCCAATTACAGTGATGCATGGACAGGTAGGAGATTTGTATTAGTCCTCACAGCACACTGGTTAAAAAAGTCCACTTCTTTCAGTGGCTGCCTTCTTGGGACACAAGCTGTCTTTCTACAGAGGTGAGACACTATACAATTCAATTTTTGCCATGTGAGAACAGCAAAGTACTAGTAAATATTTTACTATCCATTTTATGAATTTTTTTTTTGGTAAATGAAGAGAGTAAAGGAGCTAAAGAGATTATAGCATTTTCTGTATTCCTATTCCTTCTTTACAACCCCCCCAATATTAGGTGAAAATCTGTAAGTTTATCCATAATGTGCAATGATACAGCACATAGATTCTAATAGATGGTGTTACAGTGCACAGATCTCCCAAAGCAGAGGCTGATGAAAATAGATTGCACTGTATGTGGAGTTGGAAATGTACTTGTCAGCTAAGCATTTCAACAATATTAAATTCATAATAAAAAACAAATAAGCATTATTATTCTTGGTGTAGTGCCATGTGATCACTAAGGTATCTGGCTGCCACACTGATAGAAATGGCATCTTTTAAAGTGCCTATTTATCCAGACCCCAGACTGCATAAAAATAACTGCAGTGCTCTACTAACAATTAATTTTAATCCTATGTTCATTAACATGAACATTTGAAAGAAAGATTTTTAAAAGCATTAATAAATGTCCATTCGGTGTTGAGTGTATACAGAAAGATACTTTACGGAATTATTTTAAAAATCTTTTTTATTTTTTATCACTTCTTATATCTCTTTGCTCTCTCTAATTAGTTAGTCAATACTTGTGGTGGTGTATTGTTTTTGCCAGAGAAAGCAATCAATGATATGACTAGAATGATACTTGATCTGATCTTACTCGATTTCAGGTCAGCTAATCCACTCTCGAGAGGTAAGGTGGTTCTTATTTTCAGTTTGCTCTAGAGATAGCCATAGGCAAATTCAGTACAGAAATATGGTGAAGCATTGTTTTCAAATAACTTCAGCAGCAGTAAGGATGTCATGTTGCAGAAGTGATTACAGAGAATATTCTTTGAGCTATTTGATTACATTAAAAAGGGAATTTTCAACTGAATTCAACCATAAAATGTGTGCCACGGCAAAAGCAAGAAAGCAAAGCACTTGTCTTGCTGATAAACACACGATACATTTATGAGCAGTCCCGGCTCTTTAGTTGGAATTAGCAAAGCATGAGATGACCGGGCCACCACAGTCCTTCAGAACATCCTAGGGCAATAAGACACTGAGCTAATGAAACTTCAGACTATTGTTGGGTTAAGTGAATAATAGTGAAATCACTTCTCTAAGAAATTGAGACATGAGACAATCCAGACTAAATTTCAGCTTGCCATTTCACTAGGGCTGATTATGGGGTGAGCATGCTGGCTCTATCACTCAGATACTAGTAGTTCTCTAATGAATTCTTACAGATCTGCATTCAAGAAAGAATGGAGAACCAACTGAGATGGACCAAAAGATAGCAAAGAAAAAAAATCAGAGCAGATCAAATTAACTGTATTGTTCCTTTCCTCTCTTCAAAGTCTTTGCAAGAGTTAAGGGTCTAGCAAAGCCTGAGCAGCCCAGAGCAAGCTATAGAGTGCACCTAATCTATGCCAAAAGTATATATTGTATGTCATATCTTTAAATTCCCATAGGGGAACTAGACTGAGAGTACTGCATTGGTAAAGCCAGTGGCTGGTGCAGACACACAGGATCCTACAATCAGAGGATTGTAAGATGACCTCAGAAGGTCTCCAGTTCAACTTCCTCCTCAAAGTGGGATCAGCTACGAGACCAAGACTTTTACTGAGCTGGTTACAAACTACCTTGATTACACACACAGCAAACACTGCAGCTTTGCAGGAAGGAACTGAGTTTCCTCTTCAGTGATTTATTCTCAGCTAGGGCAAAAGATAAGGAAGAGTGGGAATCTTTTCAGAATCATAGTTAAACTTTAAGACTAAAAGTAGGTTTTTGATTCACATTAGGCTTTAGTAGACCTGAGCTACAGGCAGCTGGCTGTCTGCAACACAAAGTTAAGACTCTCACTACAGCACCAGCTATTCTGGAGTCCATGTAAAAAAATTACTAAGTTCATAAAAAAGCATTTTATCAAGGCTTGAAATGTAACAATATAGGTGGATGGCAGATCTGGTTTGGGCAGCAGGACTGAATATATGTTTTAGTATAGGGTGTGTTCTTACCCTGCTCTGCTAGTGGATACTTTTTACTAAGTATGTGCGCCACACAAACACAGAGACCCTGAAAGAAAGGTAACAACAGAGAGGTCTCCTGACAGCAGAAAAGGAAAGAGAATTACAGTCTTTAGATTGAGAGAGATGTAAATGGGGTGTTTTGAAAAAAGCAGGAGTGACCACCTCAGTGAAAGAGAAAGTCAATAGGCAAGGATCTGTTATACATAGCTTGCAAACATAGGCCTGTGATTTATTAGGAAGGCTCAATTTATTGCTGTAAGACTTGAGAAGAATAGCTTTCAAAGTTTTTAGTTTGACAAACACACAGTAGATTATGCTTGTTTTTCTCTGGCCATATCTGTGACCCTGATCCACGGCTCAGTGCCCAAAATGGAAACAGCATTAGAAAAATACTCACCACTGTAAAATCACAGAGAGGTGATAAGAGTCTTTCTGCACACAAAGCAGCTATGATGAGTGCTTTTGAATAAGCTACCCTGCTGGGGTGATTGTATTGATTGGGAAAAGAGGGATAATCGTGCACTGATTTGACTTTTTTTTTTTTTTTTAAATCAGATATGCTCCTGAATTTTCTAAGCAAGAAAAGCCAGTGGATAAATTTATTACAACTGTATGATTTATGCACTGAGGCAGCTGTAGCTTGTATTTTTACATTTCTTGTCTCAAATTCTTCTGCAGTGTGACAACACGTGTGGTGCTCCTTCCTAGACGTGGCTACATTTCAGGAATGAGACACTATTTATGTGATCAGTTGATCTTGCCTGCATAGTGTGATACAAATGCATCAGGCTTTATTGCTATCTTTAATATTCTTGTATTAAGAAGTATAGCAGGAGCAGCGTTTATAATATTTGTTTGTATGTATGGTAGTGCCTAGATCACCCAGGATTTATCTAGTGTAAGAACTTGTTAAAGATTCCTTAAGTATAAACCAGTGAATATCAAGAAACTGTTCTAAAACATTTCTGATTTTGCACAGGACCATCAAAATAATTAATTCATGCTCGTCAGTGATTTCCATCTCCTCACTTCAAGAGGGCATTTGATTGTCTTTTCCAGCATGGCACACTGAATGTCTCAGAACAGCTAGCTCCAGTAAGCAGAGATGGGACTGCTAAACACTACACTGCTTCTGTCTGATCATCTTGCAAGACTGCTGGTCAGACAGATTGTTACCAGGCAGCTTAATCTTTGACCTTCCTCGGCTTCTCAGAGAAATAAGACCCCAGGATTTTTCCAGAGTAAGCCTTCAGACCTAAAGAACTATATATTCAGTTTCAAGGATAGCATCTGAAGATACCTGTGTTTAGAGTGTATCCACCCACTCGGAGACTCAAAAACTCTAATTCCTTCAGTGTACTTGTTATTGCTGAACAGAGATGGAAAGAGTACCTTGATTTTGGAGTTATCTGTTCAGATTCATATCAGACACTTATCAAAAGTATAATAATTTGCTTAGTTTCTCTTCAAAGTACCCAAAGCAAAGACATGTCTGTGAAGCAGTCAGATCCATTAGTAGCACTAAAGAATGCATGTATACCCCATACTTATCCTTCACAAGCAGAAGAATCATGCTTAAATGAGTTACAGAGACTGGATTTGGAAAAAAATGTATTAGGGCTGGAAGGATGTTTAGTAGATATTGTGGAAATATTCTCACATACAGAAGACTGTAGTGAAGAAGTGCTGGTTGCTTTGGCAGACTCCAAGGTCACAGAAAACTAGACGCAAGACAAGAATATCTGCTCTGCTCCAAGGTGCTTATTATTAATCCTTTTTGAGTGCAAGACTCACATGATATCTACCAGGGTAAATTTACATTTTTTCTGTATTAATCTGGTGAAATAAAATTGATACATCAAAAAGTGCAAAACAAACCTCTATTTTGCTGTCCAAAGAGTGAGATATGCAACAAGAACATAGCATGCTTGATACCTATATCAAATAGAAGGCTACTCGTCAGACAGAGTCACAGTCATGTACCTGAGTCCTCTCTTTAGGCAGGCCAGGCAACCACTTGAATAAACGTACCCTTCTTCAAAGCACAAAGCTGTATGGCAGTGCTCGTAACAAATGCAGTTTTTATTTGTCAACTGAATAACAACAGTGTTTTTTCTAGCAATTAAATACTTCTGATGATTGCACAATAAGCATTTTTTCCCCTGACTAATTCTCCAGTGAACAGTACTGTGCTTTAGCTTTACGTGCTTAGAAAGCCTCTTGCTGTTGTTAGTACTAGACTTATGCCTCGTAAGTCTCATCCTCTGCTTCCCACCCTGTGCTCTTTACTATTTCAAGATGCTCTTTCCCACTCTTCATTCCTTGATATAGCCTGTTTTCTCCTAGTAATTAGAGGGGACTGCAGTAGAAAGAAGTTGGCTAGACTGCCAGAGTGTTTGCTTCATTCAAAGGCTGCCTCACTGAGGAGCTATTTATATGTTCTTCTCTGCTGCCACATTACCTCTGGTGTTTTTTTGAAAGAAGCAGAGAGTTTCAAAGAAGTGCCTCAGCCTTTAAGGTAGAAAAGTAGACTCCAAAACCCCAACCAGTCAATCTCAGCATTACACACTGAAATCTCCTGCTTTCTTAAAACTTGTCCCAGTGCTTGTCCCTTGTCTAGCACTCTGGAGTCAAGCTGACGCTCTGTGGATGCCTCAACACTCTGCATCCTGACACACAGAAGTAAAATATTAGCCATAACACAGATCTGGGCATGGATTTCTGAGTGAGCTTGCCTTCTTTAGATGAAGGTCAGGCACTGCAGTTTAATTTGTCACAGGCAATCAGGATGCATTTCCACCCCAGCTGAACAGAGTGCATCCTCTGCAACAGCAACAGAAGTTGATTTATTTTGAAAAGCTGGGCAGTCTCAAACCCTGTCTATAAATTCTTTTTTCTTCCCTGTCCCCCACCCTCCCCTTTTTAGCCTGAAAGGGAGATGTGCCAGCATATCCATAAGGAAGATGAAGTGGTTACTCTCTTCTCACCACTATGTCGTCATGAGATTCTGCCAGTGAAAGAGAAGATTCTGGGCCATAAGTGCAGAACTGACTGTGACAATCCAGGTCTATTCACTTTGCTTACAAACTGCAGTACAACCCATTAGAGTTATTTGGGACATACTAGATTTTACCAATAACAAATGTGAAATATGTTCTGTTGATATTTTTCTTAGTTTTCTGCAACTGAAAGACACAGCATTCTCCACCCTGTTCTGTAGTCAGTATTTTTACAGTGTAGGAAGCAGTCACAGAAACAGCCATTTGCAATGAAAGTAGCCATTTAAATTAAAAGGTCACCTGCCTCCTTCCCTGTCACAGCCTGCTTTGGAGACAGTGCTGTTCCCCTTTCCTTCTACTTTTTAGTCTGGCACCCACTGACAGGCTTCTTTCTTCCACTTCCAAGGCATGTGATGAGACAGCCTGACTTTTTACTTTTAGTCCAGCTATTTCCCTGTGGACAGCCTTCTTCCTAGAACTCCTATAGATAACTTCTAATAGAGAGGCTGGAAGTAGCAAAAAGCTATATCCCAGACAGACAGAGGTGCAGCCAAGTAGAGCTTATTATCCCTGATCCACCAGCCCACTCAGGTATTGAAAGCAGAAAGGTAGGATACACCTTAATTTTTTTTAGCTCATGAGAACTTTGGGAGGCCATCTCACCACAGTTCAAAAAAAGCTTTGTATGAGGTAAAAGAAACAGGCTGCCCTTGGTGCAGCCTTTACTATTGGTTAATCTGATCTCTCCTTGTTAAGACTCCTCTCAGGATTGTGTTGACTTGAAAATAAGAGCACTAATATTGCAAATCAGTATGACTGGAAGCCACACAATTATAATGTTTGACGTTCTGTTTTAAGCCCATGTTTTATGCTTATTTTCTTAGTGACAGTACATGTCATATATAACAAGAGCAGATTTCAATTCTAGCAGTTTAGGAACTGTGTCTAACCAAAAAATGGTAGAAAAGATTAAGATGACAAAAAACTACATAGATGTCAGATATAAAAGTTACGGAATAAAAGCCCTTGTAGTTCTTGCAGAATAAAAATTAATGAGATTGAAAAGGCACCAAGCCAATGGGATTTCTATTATTTGCCCCACTGAAAAATAAGAAAATTTTTAAACTGTGCAGTTGCACAAAGTATCCACATTTAATGCTCCTAAAGACAAATTTGATGGACAGCCAGCTGGACATTTCTGTGGCTCAATGAACTTTTTAATTCACACTGTAGCTTTGAAGGAAAAGGAATACCTGTTAGAAACACAAGACATTTGCCAGCTTCCACCTGTGAAATGACATGGCACCTGGGAAACACTAAGTGCTGGTGAGAAGCCCTTTACATGGTATTCTCAAAAATGGCATCACCGACTCTGCAGCTGTAACAGCAGTGGTAGACAGAGCAGTTTCCAACCAGTGACGTTTCACATCAGGGTTAAGTACTTTGCAGACAAACAGCACTTTAGTTTACAAAAAAAACCAAAACCAAAACCAAACAAAACCCCAAACAAACAAAAAACCACATAAACCCAGAATGTTCTGGCAATGATCAAAAAAGGACATGCATGTACCCTTGGGGGTGAGGCAACAGCCTCAGAAGTGGTAACACTTTTCCCTCAAATGGAATTAAAGTGGTGCATTCAATATCACAGTCTCTCAAGCATCAAGTCTTTCTCAAGTTGAAAATTCAGGCTTTAATCTGAGAAAAACCTGACATTCGGAAACAATACCTCTTTTTTTTTTTTTTTTTTTCCTCCCCATTTGCTTTGAGCTATCAAAAAAATTTGAAATTTGTAAATGTTTCTTGGAGTGATCATCATCCAGCATTTCATTAATAGCTTTTGTGATGAAAAGTGCAGCCTAAACAATACTCATGTCAATAGATGGCCATCTTTATAAATCTGAGTAGCCACCAAAGACAGTTGTCTAATGGGGAACAATACAACTGACTGGATTTTAAAAACAATTCCCCATATATTTATTTGTAGCCCTACTTAAATTACACCACTCCAGCCTACTGCATTGTATCTTTCCTCTCTTGTACCTTTTAAAAAAGTTGTAAAATTCTAGGTTTTTGCTCCTTTTTGGGGAGATTAATTGTGTATTACACATTTATAGGCTTCCAAACACATGATCTGTCCGTGGCAGATGTTGCAAAAGAGTGAACAAAGCACATGTTCTAAGAATCATGCCACCAACATAGAAGGCAGGCAGCTGCAACATAAAAGATCTGAATGCTATTTATTTTGCATTTTCTGCAGCTCACCACCAGCTTTAGGCACATTAGATTGTATAATCTTTCAAACATAGACGCTACCGAAGAAAGAGTTGTGTCAGATCACGGTAACAGAAAGTCAGACAAATGTCACTACCTTAACACTAACAATCACATTACCTATTCCAGACATTTTGGTTTAAGTGACTGCTCTGAATGTGAGGATGTGAGAAAAACTCCTAATTTGTTTAAAACAAATTTACTGCCCCACCAACATTTTACACCGATTGTTTCAATCCAGGAAATCCTTTTGCTTTTTTTCATGCTTCAAAACTATATATTACTGGACCTGTCATGATCATCCACACTCTATTCAAAAATTTCCCACAAGAAAGTAGTTGTGTTTTCTGACCTATAGAGTTAAGTAGGAGTTTTGCAGGTCTATTATAAACACTTACATTGGATGCTGCAATGTTGTGGTTTAGCCCCAGCCATCAACTAAGCACCACACAGCTGCTTCCTCACCCTCTCCCCTCCCAGGGGGATGGGAAGGAGAGTGAGAAAAAAATAAATAAATAAAAGGCAGCAAAACTCATGCACTGGTGTATGAACAGTTTAATTATTAAAAAATATGATATAATAACAACAATAATAATTAAAAGGAATATATATGAAAAAGAGAGAGATAAATAAACCCCAGGAAAAGACAAGCAATGCACAATGCAATTGCTCACCACCTGCAGACCAATGCCTGAGCAGCAATCCAACCTTCCCAGGTGGGTCTGCCTCCCCCCAGTTTATATAATGAGCATAATTTTCTATAAGATGAAACATCCCTTTGACTAGTGTGGGTCAGCTGTCCTGGCCATGCGCCCTTCCAGTTTCTGGTGCACCTACCCACTGGCAGAGCTTGCGAAAACAAAAAAACCTTAACTTAGGATAAGTGCTACTTAGCAACAACTAAAACATCACTGAGTTACCAACATTATTTTCATGCTAAATCCAAAACACAGCACTGTACCAGCTACTAGGAAGAAAATTAACTCTATCCCAGCCCAAAACAGGACACTGTGTTAGAAGACAAATACACTAATACCACAGAAGGCTTTTTTGAGATAAGCTTTCCTTTTCTTTTCCATGCCTGCCACTTCCACTCCAGAAGCAAAATGTAGTTGAAGCACAAAACTATTAAAATGAGAGTTGAAAAAAAATAAAGCTAGTTTAGATGTTTTAAGTTCTTGCATATATGAAAATATATATTTGTGCTTTGTACTATATATACCCATGTCTTCATTTGTACTACATGGAGAAGAGGAGAAAAACCCCAGGAAAACATCTAAGAAAATTTTAGAGGAATAAACAACAGTTTTGTGTTTTGGTTACTTTTTTTTTTTTTTTATTAATATTACCTTTTTTTTTTTTTTTTTTTTTTTTTGAAACAACTGTCATTTGTCTTATGGCTCTTAAGAATAAAGTGTATCACCTTTCTTGGCAACAGAAAAGAAAAAACAGAGAACGTTATTCTGGATTTGGAAGTTAAATCTCAGTTTTCTTTTTCCTGCAACATTAATAAACTTAACTGATGGCTAAAATATCTTTTAGTCCCTCTAATGAAAGTTCATTTAGCTTTGCACGTGTATGAATTAGGACAGCTTTCTCAACAGCAGGTGCAAAGCCAGTGTATTTGATTAGAAGAAAGGATTTAGAACCAGCCAGCAGGTTTGGTGTTAGTGGGTACAGAATAGGCTCTTTTTAGGGGATAGATTGCTGTCATCTGCTGCCATCTCTAAGATGCCACAACAATATATAGAGTTGCTGACAACTGCTTAATTCAAGCCAATGTTCAATTTGCTTCAGTTCATACTGGAGACCAAATGCAGTCTGAGGAGCTCTATGTGTACCTCTTGGGGCCAGCACTCAGGAGCTGAGTAACTGACTAGCTGACATGAATAGCTATTGCAAAACTTTCATCTTTATTATAGATTTTTACCTATATGCCATAAAATAGTCATGCACAAGCCTGAAAAACACATGCAGCATCACTTTTTAAATTTCAGAAATAATTACAATTTGTGTTATTTGAAAAGTAGCAAGATGTTGCCAAGCTCAAAGAAGTCATTGTTCTACAAAGCAGAACATTGGCTAAAATTTTATCTTTGCCAGAACTGAGTGCATTTTTATTGTCTGAAAGTTGAAAAATACAAATTTAAGCCTTTTTCCCAGAAGCATGATAGCAAAAAGAAATCTGTCACTCAATTAGAAAATTGGGAAAAAAAAAAAAGAGCAAAATTTTTTCTTCCCTTTTTTTTTTTTTTTAACCTTTAAATACCATGTGTCTTTTCTAGTTGTATTATGCATAGCTCTGATCTGCCTGCAGTGCAAAGGTAAACACTGCATTATTCTAACAAAACTACTTCTACAGTGGTTTTGTTACAGGGAAGGGGCACTAACAATGCAGATGCCAAGAAAAGAAATATAAGCAGCTTTTTTTTTTGCCATTTAAACTGTAGCATCATTATTCTCAGACCCCAAACAGGATTTCAGGGAGTGTGAAAGATTTATTTCTCAAGTGAGGTCATAATCAGCTGAGCATAAGGAGTTTCTTTATTCCTTCTCTGAGAGGCACAAGGGAACCATTTAAAAGCATGGCTAGTCATTGGAAAAAATAAGCTTTTTAAAATTTGTCAATTTGCCTGGTCCTTCACCTCCATGGCTCTCATCTACTCTAGTCCCACAGTCGCTGATCCTGTAGCACTGTCTCTATAGCCTTGTTCCTATAGATCATACAAAAGGTTGTCCATGAGCCCTATCCTTAGAACCATAAAATATGACCTTGCTTTAAAAAAAGGAAAGCTTTCTGTGGGAGAGAGAAGGTGGGAAAAAACTTAAAACCAGCAAAACCCATGAGAAAAAGAAAAATTAGCATTATCCATATTCCCTCAGATGGAGGAGATTATATATACAAATAATGCATTCATATAGAACATTAGCATTTAGAAATATGAAGTATTATTTTGGTAATGTTATCTTACTCTTTATTAATTTCTAATGTATAAATCTCTGCAGTATGAGATGCCCTGTAAACACAAAGATATGTTGTAACTCAGGACAAAAAAAACCCCACTTCTCTACTTCCAGGTAAACTGTTTTCTGTACAAACTTCAAACCCAATAGCTAGCTTCCATGAAAGCCATGCTCCAAGTGTGATTTATGCTATTGAAAACTGGCAAATGGCCCTATAAATGGTGCCATGCTTTAGCAGGCTTATACTCCCACATAATTCTAGCTGTGGCAATCTCAGGGAAATAATTCCATCATGAAGGGATTCGATGCTTTGTAGTTGGAAACAGCCTGTTCTGGATTCTGATATAACCAAAATATATCCTATACCTGAGGTTAGTGGATTTTGCTGGCATTGCTGTAGCTACACTAATGAGTCACTAGCAGAAAATTCCCATTTCTCAAGGTAATCTGCAGCTGGATTGCTCATGAAAGAAACATTACATAATATAAGGCAGATAGGTGTCAAGACAAGGGGGGCTGGGGAAATCTTGCAGCAAAAGTGAGCCCTTGGACATTAGCAAATGTAGGGGGAAAATGCCTACTGAACTATTTCCTAAAAGCCCAGGAGATGAGGGTGAATGGTTACATGTGACTTATTTCAGTGAGGCTGAAAAAGCTCCACAGACCGGGTGAAATCCCCTCTTCCTGCCCATTGCTGGTGATACAGCTGTTTAAACACAAGAGAAGGGAAGGATGGAAAACTGTGAACAGACCTAAAGTAAAACAAGAGTGGGACAGGAACCTAACCAAAATAACCTGGCCTTCTTAGACATTGAGATGAGAGGCTCTAAAAGTGAGTTGGCTTGGCAAACTTGGTATTTTAAAAATCACTGAACAGAGCAGATGCAGATTAACATTTACTTGGGGGGGGGGAATCTCTCAGCAAAATAAATATTTCAGTTTAAGTAGCCACTTTCAAAAGCATTATTTAGACCTACAGCTTCTAACCTTCCCCCCTCGCCCTGAGTGTCTTACATGTTAAAAACCACAGTTCTGGTTCGGTAACTGGTTCCTATCCAGTATGTAGCAGTGAAGCTCAGATAGCAGTATTAGGTTAATTACTAGTACTACCAGTACTAAAGAGATTAATATTAACTGGAGAAAAATAGCTACAGGTACATAGCTCATCAGAACTGGTGACAGTTCCCTTAGATCAGCAACTGGGAGAGTCCTTCTTCCAGCCATGGGGTTACTCTTACCAGTAAAATATCTCTTGTAATAAAGTCATTGTACAAGCTTATTCTCCAGCCAGTTACTTCAAGGTAACATAATTTAACCAAGCAAAAAAGGTGAAAGTCTACCTGCAGCACTGGAAATTGAGTTCAATATTTTTCAAATTACTCTGTTTGAATGTATCTGAACTTGCACCAAGAGAACAAAGGGACAAATAAATTGGTCAACAAATCAGAGTTACAAGAATTATCTGTAAAACTTCAGGGTGGCAGAAATTCATATTTCAGCTTTTAAACTGTTAATGCTAGTTACTCATGAAACAATCAAAAGCAAAATCAGAAATTAAAAATTTTTGCATTTCATTCCCTTATCTAACATGCTCACAACTTTTTGTAAAAGGGAGACTTTGTTCAAAAAGTCTGAAAAAAAATGAGAAGCATTTTGAATTTTTCAAACTTTATCTTTTTGTGTTGTAAGAGGCAAATAAGATGAGAATGTTTACTCAATTTCTTCAAACGTATTGACTTTTTATAATTGCTTCAAGAAGGCTGCTGACTCCACTTCCCTAAATGGAACCAGTTTATTGTTGATATTAACCAGAAAGTATATAGGATATATTTAAGGAACATGCTACTGATCTGATTGATCATTTCTTTTTCTGAATGATGGGTGCCAGGCCATGATCTGAAGCAGAATATCTTTTCTAACTATTATAAAATCTGCAAGTTTTTTGAGGTATATTCTACACCGAATGAATCTATGTATATACCTGCTATCATAATCTTTATACTTACCATGTAAAACAACAACCTTCCTGCAACTTTAAATAATTAAAAAAAAAAGTGGCCATATTGCATTAAAAATAGCACAATCAACTCCAAGCTTTCTATATCATGAGTACATTCTCTCCAAGTATAGTTTTGTTTAGAAATATTTCATTGTCAAATATTGTAATCATTATTTACTTGCTGTTTGCTTCCATATACAAGCACTGTTAAAGACAGACCTATTATTTGTTAAGCTGTCCTTAAATCTACAAGTGCAATCCCTCCTTTCTCATACACAGGTGTCAAGAATTCTTTCACAGCTATGACAGTTTCAGCTTTAATGGCTTTTTCATAATCAACTGAAACAGGAACATTCATGTCTCTTTATGAAAAGATCAGAATTCTTTTGAAGATTTTTTTCTTTTTTCATCAGAAGCAGTTGATTTGTTGGAAAGAGGAATCTTTTCTTATGGCTTTGGATTGATAAATATGATTTATTTTTTTTTTTCCCCCCTGTGTTTGGTGAAGGGTATATTTTGCGTGGAACTGTTGGAAGACCATAGCTATTTTACAGACTGAAAATTACAGCATGCCTGATCCTGACTCTCTGGGACTATATTATTTGCAGCTCTTATCTTGGAAAAAGACAGCTAACAACTTGGTTTTAGGCTACATAAAACATCAACAATACAGCTGATTCCTTCTTGCAAAGTGTTTTCTTACCAACTTTTTCATTGATTTTAAAAAAGTCAAGAAGTTATCATTAACCCAAGATCCCTGAGCTTTGCCAGAAATTGCATGGGATTTATAATTAACCATCTCTCAGCAAGGGACCTTAAACCATGCAGTAAAACTCCATGAAAGGAAATTTATTACTCATCAAGGAGTAGTCATCCCTCAAGACGTGAGGAGGGAACAGGGGCAATTAGGGAATAAGAATTACTGTGTTGCTTACCAAACAGCATTATTCTGGGGATTCTTGAATTGGACACAAGGGAGCAGCTGAACTTTACATACTCTTCTGAACCACAAGAGAGGCTGTTAAAATTTACTGTAGTTCAAAAATGGCCAAGGAGGGAAAAAATAAACTTGGAATGGAAACCCTAGTGACTTTTAGTGGTTGCTTAATGATAAACTTCAGCTTGGTAAAATTTACAAGACTTTTTTTTTTTTTT
This sequence comes from Megaceryle maxima, assembly GCA_024605025.1. Taxonomy (NCBI): domain Eukaryota; kingdom Metazoa; phylum Chordata; class Aves; order Coraciiformes; family Cerylidae; genus Megaceryle; species Megaceryle maxima. Next base: position 129,847 of record JANHGN010009672.1, read on the forward strand.
AAGAAAAATATAACCTCTGTGACCTTTACAGGGCACACCTAATGGTTTATTACACCAAATGGAAATATGAAGTTGCATAAAGCTCATTGTGCTTCATTCATGTCAGATGATACTCAATTATCAGTATGACTCATGAGACACTCCAATGTAGAAATCTCACACAAAATAATGATCACAGCGCTCAGCCTCGGTTGCCTTTGAGAAGATACTCTCCTTTTCCAAAGCAGGGTGCATTAGGAAGACCTGACTGAGAAGGTGAATCCAAAGCTGTCTGCCAAACTGCAAAGACTTGTACTGATACATTTCTTCTTTGAAGCTTAAAGCAACACTTAAAATACAAAGATCCCATAGTGACACTGTCAAACCCAATGCATGTACAACACCTGATCCTAAGGAGACCATAATTCAGTTTGCCCAGGTAACACACTAAGTGATGAATTTGAATGAACTTCAAGTTTGTATGTGCTGGGATATCACTGACAGACGTGTTTATCTATCACTCAGGACTCATTCATCTCTCTCAACCAGGACTCTTTGTTTGTAAGGTCCTATTACTCACCAAAGGCCTCTGATTACAGTAAAATTGAATATTTCCAGCAAGTTCAACAGCTTATAGGAAAATCACTCTACTGAAACCAGCATTGATGCACTTAAATGACTTGAGAAAGTGTGAATACTTCCCAAATGATATTGCTTTGATACATTTTCACAGCTGATAGCTGAATCTTTGAATGTACTTCAGCACACTGGAACATATGCTTCTAACTCCAGAATCACAGCCCTTGATTCCTGATTTCAGCTACCCCTTCTCCCTGCAGTCACCTATGGACTACACAGAGGTCAATTTTACATCTCTTGAGCACTTGGAGTTCTATTGCCAAGTTTGAACAGGAGTGTCTTCATCCTTAGAGGATGAATCAAATGCCCAGATCTCCTCAGTAACATGAAATACATGGCTCCCCTGCCAAAAAATGTCCATCTGGTAAACAGACCCAGAACACATGTTGATCTCTGTACAAAACTTAGTCAGATAAATCTCCTAAATCTGTACACTTACCCAGAATAAGAATTGCAAGAAATAAGAGTAAGGTCTAATCAATTCTTTCCCTAACGAGGATTCAAATTCAAATGTCTTCCCTGACAGAAGAGAAGGCTAATTACTAAGCAACAGTCAATGTTGGAGAATGATAGTAACATTTCTCTAGCAAGAAAGGCCTCGTGGAAGATAGAGGCCACAAGTATTCATACATTAATAAACCAGAGGTTCTGGCATCAAATATGCTTTGGAAAGAAGTAGTTCCCAGCTCTCAAATGCTGAGAAATCTACTTTCTAATCTCTGCCAGTGTCTGGTAACAAACAATAACTAGCTAAGATTTATTTTCTTTCCCTCTACTGTGGACTGAAGCCTCTATATTACAGCAGTAAATGCATGCATGCAAAGTCCAAGGTCAAACAAGAAATGTATAGGTCAGGAGTTGCAGTACAGTCTGTGACATCAAAGGCATTTCAAGTAACCCTATTTCTTCCTTGGGTTGTTTGAAATTGTTTCTCTTCACCACTTTTTTACATACATACATTATCAACACAGTGCCCTCTGTGTAACTCCCTCTCCCAAGAGAGGCAAAGTTGTATCATGTTTTTCACCCCTCATTACTATCTGTTCTCATTAACTCCATCTTTATTGTACAGTTTATTTCCAAAACATAAACATCAAGAAGCTGATTATCTCAATTTGGAAGCAGAAGAAGCTGGGGTCAGAGCAGACCTGACCATAGCAGAATAGTTTAATCTTCCTCATTATGTACCAGGACAGTACATGCATGCACAAACTTGGGAGAAGCTCTGAAGAAAAGCATCAAGCTGTAAGAAGCAATAGCAGTAAGTAGTGCTAAACTTTGAGCTCACTCATTCAGAATACCCGGAAGTGCTACCTACAGCTTATTTCAGACAACTGGAGAAACTGAGACACAAGTCAACTAAGTTGACATCCCATTAAAGAAATAGAATAGCAGAGAACAGATCCAAGACAATTTCCTTGGTGTCATAAACTTTCACTTTACTCCAAGGCAATATGTGAAGAATTAATTGATTAACTGATCATCAGCTTGAACCACCTCTGTAGTCCCATGAATCTGAGCCCATTCAAACTTTAAAGAGCAATGAGAATACCATACAAGTACATCATCTCCATTTTAATCATGACATAGGGAGAGTCAAGAATTGCTTCTCTCCACGCTCAGCTAAATCTTCATGGTATTTAATTGATGCACAGAATTCAAGTCTTTTAGATATAATAGTGCCGGATTATTTTTGGCTCATCGTTTCCTACCTCTTGGCTGGATATCTGCCTTGACAACTGACCTTCTGTCAGTTGTCAAATTCCAAGACTGATCTTATGTATCCATGAAGCAGATGGAGACAAATTTTTCCTTTTTTTTTTTTTTTTCTTCCAAATAAAGATTGTAAAAAGAATGTATCATTTGGGAAGTACAGGAAGTTAAGTTTTATTTGTGCATCATCTCATTTCACTTCTAACACATTTGTTATTATTGTTACGACTACTACTACTACTGTTTTATTGTTACTGCAAGTCCCCAGTACTGGTTAGGCTGTCTGGAAACACTCTCTAACACTTCCTCTAAGGTATCTGTGACAAGAGGTCTATTACAGCATAAACCAGCTAGGTCCTGCAAGGCATATTCTAGGTAGAGAATTTGATTTTAAACAAATGCTGTGTACTGAAAACACACAGGAAGATTCAGCCTATACCTGCCACCTGTGCAATGTCTCAAAACAGAACTCTAGCACCTAGAGAGGGCAGGCTAACACTCTGCCAAAGTCACCCCTCACACAGAGCGCGCCTTCCAAAGTGCAAGTTCTTCTCGGAATATGGTGTGCCCAACAGACACACCCAGTCACTCCCCTTTATTGCCTAAGTCTCATTTGCACATAAGTCACATGAAAGAGTAAATAAACACACCTGGAAGGCACAAGGCAGCACATTAAATGCACACACTTTGTGGTCTTTGACAGCCCAGCTCCAACATTAAGCAGCAAGATCTCTACTGTATATTGTGCCATTCTTCATCTGAATGCATAAAAGCCCTTAACCAATCACAATATACTTACATGATTTTGATACATATTCAAATGTATATTTATCTCTGCATAGGGGGAATTTTTCTGAAGGGGGAGTTACTTGAAAAATTCCCAGAGTTTGAATGCATATGTCATTTGGGTTGATTTCCTAGGCAAATCTGCCATGGGATTTTTAGTGCTGGTGGCAAAAACTTGCATAAATGGCACAAGGAAAATTAAAAGATTTGACTGAGCACCAGCTGCTGCTTCCCTTCCCTACTTCTCTCCTTGTTCTCACACAGAATCCCACTAGGGTCAAATTAGATGGGGGCTAGATGAGCAGATAATCTTAGGTTTAACAGACTCATCTGAGACTCAGGAAACCTGTATTAATCCAGTATGAGTTATTAGCCTTTGTTGCAACTTGACCTGTCATTTCTTTTCAGTCTCTCTAGTTACCCTCTGCCTCTCTCGTCTGGAGAGTCTTTGATGTTCAGTTTGCTTGTGGTAGTGTCACAACAGACAGCCTGGTCCTGTTCCCCTGGGCAAAGGTCTGCTTGTACTGCTGTGACCTTTTTTTTCTTTTACACTCAGACATTTGTGCACAGTGTTCCTCCTGTGTAAGACTGAGAGAACTTGCTTGTCCTGCACCAAGAATGCCAGCCAGGGTTTTGGAGAAGCAACAACACTGTGACACACCTACCTCCATCCTCCCTGCAGAGTTACATAGCTAACATTCACAGTTTGCTGCAGTCATCCATACAAAACTCAAAGCTAAAGCAGGATTATTAAGCAGAGCTGCACTTCCCAACTAGCAATCTGAGGATTTTGCAGGCTTTTGTAGAAATGACCGTATGGTGACTTTTGAGGAATAATATATTATAAAAATACCAGGAGAAAAATAATAATATAGACTTGATTGGAGTGGAAGAAACTTCTCTGTACTGTATCATAACTTCCCATGTCTCCTTTATTTCATTCATCGTCCTTAGTATTAAATGATACTTATTTAAAATTACTAGCTTCATGAAGCATAATGTAAAATTAAGGGGTATGTCAACTTAAAATACACAGTTTTCCATCAGAGCAATTAACTGGTGAAATTAGTCATTGTTTCATAAACTGAAAACAAGTAAAATATATGTTTTGAATTGACAAAAATGTCACCAATATCCTTTAATTATATTTCCAACTAAGTCATTAGTATTTTCTTTGCTCATATAAAGACAGGTTTTTCACAGTGTAGTATTAGCTTGCAGATATCACCACCTCTGCTTCCCAGGTTGGCTCCTTTTCTTTTTGCACTGAATAAATAACACTAAAATACAGCAATTATGAATAAAAGCCACCCTCAGGCTGTACATGAGTGGCTCCAGATTTACCACAGCATGAATAAAAGCAGAATTGGGTCTATCTTTCTGAACAGGTTCAGATTATTTCCTTTTCTTTTTTTTGCCTGTGATTATCATAGGACCATAATGAACCCTGCCTATGCTTTTCAATCCAATGGTAGCAAGGAATCATTACTTTATATTTTATTACCAGTTCTTCAAGATTTAGGATGGTTTCAGTCATTCATTAGTTGCTGACTGCTCCAGATAGACGAACTGAAAAAAACACACTTTAAAGAGAATGCTCTGCAACAGATAACGTTCATGTCTAAGAACATGCTCCAACTCAATGCCCAAATTGTCACCCTCAAGTCAATTACCACCAAGCACAAGTCGGGTGCAGTCAAGCAGCTGTAACTCATTCATTGTTCTACTCCTGATCTTGCAATATTGACTAAGACATAGCTTTTGACCCTTCTCAGCCATTGTTAATGGAAATGAGATGACCCTGTGAAATTGCGAGCTTCGTTTTGTGCTTTCAAAATTAAAGCATCCATATTTAATCCTACTGCCAAAAATCCAGCCAGAAGTACAAGATGTAGCCCACTGAGGAACTGCACCTGATGAGAGTGACATGCTCAGAAATCTTAAAACAATGCAAATTTTCATTTGAAAAAATACTTTAAGCCTGAAATAATTAATTTAAAACAGCTTAGTTTTAGCATGGTCTTGCTGGACTCTAGGGAGTGAGGCTAGTGGTACCATATACACAGAATCTCCATCCCTGCTGTTTTATAAAGCAGAGATACTTTTTAAATGTACCTGCTTCTGGGCACTGCAAAAATCTATGCATCAATTGTCCAAAGCTTCCCGCGGAGATCTTACCTTTATGCCAGATCTGTCTGTAGCTGCAAGTGCCATGAACACTTCTTTGGACTGACCAGACCCCAAGCTTTATGAAACCTCCTACTTGACCAGAATCTAGGAAGGACAGAAAAAGGAAATGGCTTCCATCAGAACCTGGCAGAAACTAAAACATTTAACTCAGAAAGACTAGGTTTCAATTAATTAATTTAACCTGGGAACTGCACCAACCTAAAGATAGCTGCATGGATGCCACACTGGAGTAGTAGCTCATTACCAAGTCATACACAGCATGGCCACATGTTCAGCTGTCTGAATCCTTGCAGACATGCCTCTAGGAGCTCAAACCTCACTGAGAATCAACAGTTTGAGAATCAGGAGTCTAAGGCACCAGTAGTTTGTCCTCTATAACCCATAATTTTTGGTCTTACTATGAATTGCTTTAAATTAATACACATCAGCTTTAAATGAATACACATCAGCTAAGGGATCCCTAGACTGCTTGAAGGGTCAGGACTCTTCCTTCAAAATTAATTAGTGATCATTAATTACTCAACAACTGTTATGAAAAATTCAAAATTAAAAGGAATATCCAGAAATATCATTAGTAAATACATTGCTGAGGAAATTATTTAATTAGTGTTTAATTACTATTAGTTAAATTTATTAGTTGCTAAATATTAATTACATAAAGGCACAATTTTTAAACTACTGGTGATATTTACAATTTAAATAACTACTTTTATCTATGAATTTATTTTCCAGAGTTAAGTGGGTCATTTCTCATTAAGAGAAGAACATACATATGCTTTATGTGTGGGTTTGCTTTCTCTTCTGGCTTGACCCCAGCTGCAGAGGCCTGGCAACTTAAGATATCAAGGCACAATTCTTAGTCCTTGGGAGCCAAAAAGCAGCTCTTATGTGATAGCAGAAAGTAGTTTCTATCATGTATGCAAACAAATACTACCCCTTGATTGATGAAATACATCCTGATTATCCAAGATGTCCTGGGTATTCGATAGCTGCTACAATGAGTTGCATCAGAGATAAGATTATTTGAATCCAGGTTTCTTGGCAATGATTTCTGTCCCCTTTAGAACTGGGCTGACCACCAACAGCACCAGGTATCCTTTGTCCCCTGTACCACCAACCCTTGGCCAGGATATACAGAGGATTATACACTGTTGTCCTTTGACAACAGTGTATAATAAAATAAATCATAGTACTATTTCTGTGAGCCGTTTGAAGATTAAGAAAGTGATAGTTATTTTGGTGTGGTTTTGTTTTGAGAGGTGTTCTGATGGTTCTTCCAACAATGTTTGCATTCTGCTTAGAAATAGAAAAACAGTGATTTCCCCCAGGTCTTTATATTGGGCCAATTATATGGACAAATTACAAAATAGTTGCAGTCAGTGCCAGTTTATACAAACTACTGGGAATAGAAGTGAAATACAGTGGTTGCTGAGGAATGAATATAATTCCTCATTTTTCCAAAGGATATCTGGTATTGCCTTAGGACTCATTCCATCCTTCCATCTGTTTAAAGGTGTTACAGAGCTGCCTGACTCCTACTAGGTTTAATTACTTTTCTTATCTCACAGATCTCTAGTTACTTTTTTTTTTTTTCAGAATTCATTGCCATTTCAAGATGAAGCAGGAGAGAAAATCAGTATTTGCTCATGACCCTGATTGCTCAGTTAAGAAAAAAAAAATTTCTCCTGCTGTTTTTTAATTGGAACCATCTGTTATTCCATTTCCTTTCTGTAAAGAACAAAAAATTTAAACTCTGGTCTATGTGTCATCTATATGGAGCATGAAAAGTGCTCTAAGTTTGGGGTGGAAAGGTGTTAGGAGACATAGCAGCTGATATACTGTATAAGCATTGTTATTAGAGACAAGGAAAAACCTACATAAACCTTGTTAAAATTCTAAAATAAAATTTAAGCTCCCCCCCCCCCCCCTCATATTTTTTGCTGAAAATATCTGTGTGGTTAAAATTTCTTTTTTCATACATCCTCTACTCAGGCAAAACCCAGGAAATTTTTTTTTTGTTTTTTTTTTTAATATTTGTAAGGATGGAGATTCTACATCTTCTCTGGGCATCCTGACCCAGGGCTGAACCATACTTACTGTGATCTTCCC